>JAATLQ010037634.1:0-59498 GCA_013421005.1 Heliconius erato x Heliconius himera | reverse complement strand
AAATGATTAATATTCTTTAGTATTAAAATGATTAATATTCTTTAGTATTAAAATGATTAATATTCCTCCCGTCGTAATTAGTGTTTAACTCCACAGAACGTTTTTTGCGTTATCAAGATTCGTTAGTACCTACTATTAGTCAATAGATAGCGTTACTTGTGTCGTTTTTTAGTATCTCAAATATTAACGTCTTGAAAACTTAAATACTTATATCTTTTGATAGAGTGAAGCGATTACAAAGAAATAAAAACTAAAACCTACCTTGATTTATTTGTAATTTTTATGTATAAAAGTTGCTTAAATTTATTGTGTACTTTTTACGTGATACGTGTTCACATAAACAGACAAACAGACAAACAGACAAAAATTCCAAAAATGTTGGACATGGATTCTGTTAGTTATCCTTTAACACCCTGGCTAATTTTTTCTTAAATATTTTCAATGTACAGAAACGACTTTTCTACAGATTTATTATAAGTATAGATTAAGTTAAGATTTACTATTATAAAAAAATAAATAAATCAGCTTCACGCTATATCCTGCACACAGCAGGGTATGCTGAGGGAACCTAGTGTTAAGACACTTCGTTTCCGTTTTAGTAAAAAAAATGTTTTAATTTCACGCTTTATACCGCATATGGCTGCGTAAACACAGGATTAGTGCTTCAACATTCCTTTCCACGCTTTGTGTTGAACTGTTAATGAAATATTATCATTACTTCGCTACTAGTAGCGAAGTAATGATAATATTTCATTCTCACCAGTGGGAATCAAACCCACAATTGCCGCGTGACCACCTCTTATAAATATAACAATTACAACATATACATTAGTTACGTAGTAAATTCTTAATCCAATAATCAGCTTCACGCTGTATCCCGCACACTGCAGGGTAGGCAGAGGGAACCTACGAGTAGTGTTAAGACACACAACCAGTCGGTTTTACAGTCACACTTTGTGCCCCTGCACCATGACTGGCAGTAAATTCTTAAATATTAAATATTTCTTTAAACATCTATATTTCCATTTCTCACACGATCATCTGAATAAAAATTTTATATGTATTGTTAACAAAATGTATACTACTTAATACCAAATATACATAGACAACAACCAAACTCAATCAACGCGTTATTGCCTGATTACGCATAAATTAAGTTGTAATAGCCCTCGTTATTTAAATAATAAACATATAAGATTAATTTATACACTGTATAAATAATACAGTATTTCTTTATAATTTTTAAGTGTTATTCCAGACCTTATTAAGGCCAGTCGTGGCTCATTTGCACAAGTGTGTAACTGGTTGTGGGTTCGAATACCATTCCAGGAAATGAAATATTTGAACGAAATATTTTAATTTATATATTTATTTCATCGGTCTTGTGTCGAGGCAAAGCGCGGCGTTGAGTTCCACCACTCAACACGCAATACCTCCAGAACGAGAAAAATGAGGAACGGAGTGTCTTAGCACTAGGTTCCTTCTGCCTACCCTGCTATGTGCGGGATACAGCGTGACGCTATAAAAACATATTAGTAATTTATACACTGTAATAAACAGTACATTGAATTCTCCTCTCAACACGCAATGTCTCGAATTCAGGCAGGAGTATCTTGACACTGGTTCCTCTATGTCTTTTCAGGTATACGGGATAAAGCAGGACTCTAGGTCGTAGAGAGAAGAGACAATGTATCTAGTTAAAGGTCCCGATGTTGTATTTTTTTTAACTTAAACCTGAATTCCGCACATTGCAGTGTACCTAGAGGAAACATGGAAATCTAATGTTAAGGCACTGCATTCCTTTTAAGACACTTCCGTTCGCAGTTTCTAAAAAATTCTGAAAGCATTGCGTGTAATAAACATGGCGCCGTCACGACGGCCTAAATTTTTTTAATTACGTATTATCTGCTTTGCCACCAAGTAGGAATCGAACCCACATTCATCAATCACTATATCATTTGTTTTTACTTAAAAGTGTACCGCTAAATCAGAAGCCATTTGCTTAAATCGTGACAATTTAGGGAGCGACGTTTCGCACTTGTCTGTATTTACAATCGTTTTGCTGCACTTTACGATTTCACTACACTATATTACATGTTTTCTATGTATTTGTATGTCAAACACGTAGGCACGCCCCGTAGGAAAGAGGATAGTAAAATATTTATTTTTGCATTATTTTTACTTTATTTTATTTATCTATTAAGAATAAGTGAGTGATTGTATACACGAAAGGTTGTGGGTTCGATGCCCACTCGAGGAAATGAGATATTTAATATTTTCATTACTTCGCTCTGGTGTTGCGGCGTTAAGCTCCGCCACTCATTATCAGAATTCGGTGGAAAGTTAGGAGCGAAGTGTTTCCTAGCACTAAACTCCCTTTGCTTACCCTGCTAAATTCGGGGTACTCAATTATTTCAATTTTATTTAATAAACCAGAGAGCCTTTAAATCTCATACTAATTTATTATATCTTGTACAAAACAATTTAAATAGCGACGGTTAATCTTGTCAGTTTGCACATAGTTGCTGAGCCTTGCGTTTGCAGTATTACAAACACGTACTAGGGGGTGTCCCCTTGTCATAAGGGTAGTAAGATATTCATTTAGCTTTATTCTTTGATGATTGGGGTGGCTTTAGGATGTCATTATAGTTTATTTTTACTAATAAATAAATAAAATAAATCCTATCACTAGGGAACCTAGTGTAAGACACTCCGTTCCCCACTTTCTGCCGAATTCTGGAGGCATTGCGTGTTAAGTGGCAGAACTCAACGCCGCGCTTTGCGTCGACACCAGAGCGAAGAAATGGAAATATACATTTAAGTAAATATTTCGTCTTCTCGAGTGGGGATCGAACCCACAATCAGTTGGTTTCACACTTTGTGCCGCTGCGCCACGACTGGCCTCAACTTTTAATTTTTACTAATATTTATTTTATATATTTAGACGCTATTGTGACATTACAGTGATACTACAACTGACTTTAAACTTCAAACGCGACAGAAATAAATTATTTTCCTTAATCATAAAATAAAGCTGATGTTATGTTCCGCCAGCCAACACCCTGGCAATAAGTTTCAAATAGAGCGGTGAGTGGGAAACGGAGTGTTTTATTTTATATTTCTGTTTTTTTGTTTATAAAATAATAAATACCGTTAATAAATAAAAAATATATTAAAATTGTAAGATTTCAAACAAATCAGTTAAAGAAATACAGAGTATATATGAATAAAATGCCTTCAGGCGTCGTCGTCCTAATTGGCAAGCGCTTGTACTATCAATTCAGTGTGTGTTCACCGCAAAATATATTACATTACTATTTGAATATACCCATTAATCTATATCATAGTGATTGAAGTGTTATATAACAGCCATTTGCATTTGATATCGGAAATACAAATATAATAGTATACATTGATCCAGTTTCATTCTGTATTCTGTATACAGCGGGGTAGAGAGAGGGAACCTAGTGTTAAGACACTCCGTTCCCCTTGTTCCAACGAATTCTGAAAGCATTGCGTCTTGAGTGGCGGAACTCAACGAAAATATTCAATACTTTATTTTCTCGAGGGGGATCGAATCCACGACCAGCCGCGTTTACTGTCACACACTTGTGCGCCTGCATCATTACTGGCCTCTAGCCAAGATAATAAAAAATATTGTTATTTTCTGTATTTTTTCTTTATAAGCCTTTGTAGAGAATTTGCGATACTGTCTGCTACTTAGAAAAATACAATACCTTACTTCGATTTTCCAGATATTCTATGAAATAATTATTTAAAAAACATTAAAATGTTTTTTACATAATTATTTAATCGAATATAACATCAAAAGCAAAACAATAAGAGTTATTTAAGCAAGAGTAGCAAGCTTTGAATGTGTGCCTATTTTATTTTAGTATAATCAGTGAACTGAAAGAGAGTTTGTCGAGAATCAAATAAATAAATTATCTTTATTGAGTTCCGAATTGAGAGCTGCATATTAGAGAGATTAGAGACAGAGAGGGAGAGAGAGATTTAGAGAGAGTATATTTTGATAAACAGCATAAGAAAAAAATATAAATCATAAAATATATAAGTATAATACATGCACATTACAATCGAGGCGAAGACGCCACCATTACTCATAATAATAATAATCATAATATTGAAAAACTTACATAAAAATAAAAATCAGCTTCACACTGTATCCCGCACACTGGAAGGTAGGCAGAGGGAACCTAGTGTTGAGACACTCCGTTCCCCACTTTCTGCCGAATTCTGGAGGCATTGCCTGTTTTGCCTCGACACCAGAGCAAAGAAATGGAAACATAAATTTAAGTAAATATTTCATCTTTCACTGGCCTCTTATTAAAACTTACATAATTTTGTTAAAATATTACTGTAATAAAAATAACAGTAAAGTGTCAAATTCTATTTGTGTCTCTCTCTATCTATCACTTGTACGTAGTTCTATATAAACGTAATACAAGTTCAACTGGGATCGTAAAAACTTTTATCGTAAAGAATTTATTTTGCAAACTTTACGTTAAAGTGAGTTAAAGTTTGGGCATCGTAAATGTGCATCCGAATGTACTTTGTTAAGATAGATCATGTTGTTGTATACGTATGGATATAGAAAAAAATATAGCACCAGTTTTAAATCTTATAAAAAATTTTTTTGTTTTTTGAAATACAAAAGTAAAAATTAATTTCAAATTGAGGCCAGTCGTGGCGCAGCGGCACAAAGTGTGATTGTAAAATCGACTGGTTATGGGTTCGATCCGCACTCGAGGAAATGAAATATTTATTTAAATGTATATTTCCATTTCTTTCGAGGCAAAGCGTGGCGTTGAGTTCTGCCACTCAACACGCAATGCCTCCAGGCAGAAAGTGGGGAACGGAGTGTCTTAACATTTGGTGCCCTCTGCCTACCCTGCCGTGTGCATGTCGATACAGTGTGAAACTGACTTTTTAAATTTCAAAATCTTTAAAATATAAATTAATTCAACAGCTCTGCTAAGTTAAGGCTGGCAGTTGAATTTCGCCATCCAATAATTTTTTTTTCCAATTCAGACAAAAAGCAGAAAAACGAACTGGCTTGACACTAGATTTTCATCCACTAAACTGCTATGCGGGATGACGCACGAAAATAAAAAAAAATATCGATAAAAAAAGAGTGACCATTTAAAATTAAAACCCCACAAAATCCATCGTATTAATTTTTCTACACTATCAAAATATCCATAAAAAACATAAATCCACCAAATTGAAACATCAATCTCCAAAGACTAACACGTCGGAACCCTCGTGTAGGGAAGTGAATTAGGGGGTGCGTCAGTCGTATGTGCAAATATAATAAAGGTTATGTCTGTTCGTGGATATGTGGAAGGTTGTGCGGTGGAAGAATATTTACAACTTAATCTTATCATTGTTTTGTATTGTAATGCCTCTAGATTGGTGGTAAGTGGAGAACGGAGTGATTGATCAATAGGTTTAAATTTGTTCTAAGCCACGTAAATTAAATTTAAGTGTCTGTCTGTGACTTAAAAAGTAAACAGTACAGCAGTTTTTTCAGTATATATAGTTATTTACAAGATACTAAAACACATGCAATCATATTTTTTTTATTTTTGTCTGACTGTTTGTCTTTCTGTTTGCGTAAATACAACAAAATTGGGAACAGCTGTGCCAATTTTTTATAGGACTTACATTGCAACATAAAGGGAGCTGTGGAACAACGTATAGGTTACTGTTCTCTTTTGTCGTGCTCACGTCTACCTAGATAATATGTAGATATAAAATAACTAAAAACATTTATTTAACCCTAAATATTCAAATGTACTAAAATAATCAATATTTTTTTCCTAAATAATATTAAATAAATATTCATATGAGGCCAGTTGTGACGTAGGTGCACAAGAGTGTGATTGTAAACGCGACAGGTTGTGAGTTCGATTTCCACTCAAGGAAATAAAATACATAATATTTTTATTTCTTACCTCTGCGTGACGTTGAATTTTGCCATTCAACACGTAATAACTCCAGAACGGAGTGTCTTAACACTAGGTTCCCTCTGCTGTGAATGGGATACAGCGTGACGCTCAAAAAATATATTCATATAGTTCAAGCGGGCGAAGCCCCACCGAGGCAGCAAGTGTTATATAAAAATAATGCATGAAGATTTGAACAACGATCCGAAACTATTACGTGATATCATATAATTGAGTTAGTTGACAGTAGCTGAGTGAACCTTTCATTACTAAGGTCTGTGTTAAATCCGTACGGGCTCAATATACTTTGTCATAATTGTGAAATAATGTTTATTTTGATTCAGATATATATTTTTTATGATTATGTTAAGATTAATTAATATAATAAAGTTTTGAATAATAAAATTTATAAATCGTATTATTTATTTGAGGCCATTGTGGCACAGGGGCAAAAGTATGTGGTTTTAACGCGACGATTGAGGTTTCGATTCTCACTCGAAGGAATGAATTATTATTTATTTATATTTTCATTTCTTCGCTCTGTAGGCAAGGGAATGCTATCTGATTTCGACGGAAAGTAAGCATCGGAATGTCTTAACACTAGTCTCCTACTGCCTACCTTGTTGCATGCGGGATACGACTAAAGCTGAAAAAAAAAGTGAAACATTGCAAGCAAAAGTAAGAGAATAGAGCAATTTTTGATTAAGTGATAATGACAATATTTGCTAAAACCTCCAAAATGAACAAGCTTTCCATAAAACCCAGTCCTTCATTTCCATCTCATATTTGACGAATAAATGAAAAAAATAAACTAAAGCTCCGAAATGGGAGAATACTAAATGAAATTACCTAGCTTTTAGATTTTAGAACTTTTACAAAATTAATTTTGCTTTTTTTCTCAAGGAAATTCAACTTTATTTCTTATTAAATAGTGTTAGTTCATTTGTAAATGAAAATTTGTAGACGCATTCACGTACAAAAGGCTACACGAGGTATATGAGCACAGTCAATGGTAATACGAAGGTCTAATTTTTTTTAATAACTAAGGTTGACTTAAAAGTAAAATACTTATTTGCAATACGGCTGGCCTGGCAATAATGCATAGTGTTTTTTTTACAAAATCGAAAACCTAATTCTATTATTAGTAAAATAATTATAAAAAAAATTACAAATGCAGCGCTGGATTAAAGCATTTGTAAAGAAAAAAAATACAATTTAATTTAATAGAATCCGTTTATAGTGGATGTTATTCAGAATATATTGTTATATTAAATAGTACAGTAATTGAAGACGAACTGCTGATACTGGTGACGATGTTAATGATAAAATAAGTTTATACAAGTTAATGTAAAATCTGTAGTCTATTTATTTTTATTCCGAGGGGCTCTTGAGAGCACAAGCGTGCTGCAGGTTGTGGGTTCGAATCCCAGTCGAGGAAATCAAACATTTAATATAACTTTGCCTACTCTGCAATGTGTGAGATACAGCGTGAAGCAAAAAAAAAAATAGATCTTAAGCTTTAAAAAATTATATTTTATTACGAAATCTAATATCGAATTTTAACAAAATCGAATTTTATTAAATTAAAAAGGCCAAATTCAACGTAATAATCAGTTTTATTCTATATAATAATAATCAGTTGTATTCTATATCCTGTATGTAGCAGGGTAGGCAGAGTGAACCTAGTGTTAAGACACTCCGCCACTCAACACGTGTTGCCTAAACATTGCAAGGCGGCCATTCTATGGCGGAACTCAACAGCGTGATTTGAGATTAAGAAATGAAAATATTAAATAATTCATTTTCCGAATCGAACCCATAACCTGTTGCGCTTACAGTCACACGCTTTTACCCCTGCGCCACGACTGGCCCTAAAAAAATTACAATTTAAGTATATTAAATTTTCTTCCCTATTCACTGACGTGTAAAGAATTTTCTACGTTAACAGATAGCGTGAAATAACTCATCAAGTTGTATAAATTAAATTAAACCGCATCATTTCTCTTACACGCATCTGTGACTGACAAAATGGATAAATTTGTACATTTTTTTCAGGCCAGTCGTAGCGCAAGGGCACAAAGTGTGATGTGAAAACGTTTGGTTGTAGGTTCGATCCCCACTCGAGGGAATTAAATATTTATTAAAATTTATATTTCCATTTCTTCGCTCTGATTTGCTCAAAGCGCGGCGTTGAGTTCCACCACTTAACACGCAATACCCCCAAAATTAGGCGGAAAGTGGGGAACGGAGTGTCTTTACACTAAGTTTCCTCCGCCTACCTTGCTATGTGCGGATTACAGCGTGAAACAGATTTTTAAACATTTTTTAAAGTTTATTAATGGTTTGCTTATGGAATAAAGGATTCTAATCTGTACACACACTACCATATTATTCCATTTCTGTGAATTTAAAAATATAAAGGCCGTCATAGTGCAGGAGTATCGTCTTCAAGAACACAGCGATGGCTATTAGTTTGATCGCACATGAAGGGAGACCTTATTTCTATTTCCCACCTGTATAAAGATCACGCCGTAATGTCTCAAATTCGGTCAAATTCGGTCGGGTTAAGTCTTAGACGCTTATAAAGTTCTTTTTTTTTAACTAGAGCATGAAGTCAAGAGAACAGATATGCGTGCCACTGAAAATGCAACAGGTTCGATTACCAGGAAAATTTAATATTTCCATTGCCTCGCTCTGGTTTCGATGCAAAGAGCGTCTTAATGGAAACGGAGTGTCCTAACACTGATTTCCCAGGTTCCCTCTGCCTACCCTGCTAAGCACGATAAGCAGTGTGAAACTAAAAAAAAAACACGATAAAAATTATATTTCTCGATTTCTTGATAAATAGGTCAAAAGATCCGCCGTTGAAGAGCCGTCAATGAATAAATTATTGTTTTGAAGCCAATAATCCTTCACAAACAAACAAATATATTTATTATAAAAATAAATAAAATAAAAAGAGGCCAGTCGTGACGCAGCGGCACGAAGTGTGACTGTAAAACCGACTGGTTGTGGATTCGATCCCGATTCGAGATGAAATATTTACTTACATTTATATTTCTATTTCTTCGCTCTGGTGTCGAGGTTAAGCGCGGCGTTGAGTTATGCCACTCATCACGCAATGCCTCCAGAATTCGGCATTATTTACATATTTATTTATTCTAAATGTTCTTATTTCTTGCTAGTTATTAATACAAATTTTATGCTAGAATTTTTATTTTTATTTTTATTATCCTAAACTAATAATTAAATATATATAAGTAACGGCTTGTAATTAAATGATATATTTAATTATTGTTCTTTTTATTTTCCTGATTCTACTAGTAATAACTAGAATAATAGTAATAATTGTAAATAATAATTTACAGATATTAATTTACTTATTATGATTTTACATTATCAGCACAGTAACCAGAGGGTACCTAGTGTTAAGACACTCTGAGTCCCACTCCCACTCCCACTTTCGGCCGAGTTCTGGAGACATTGCGTATTGAGTGGCGGAACTCAACGCTGCGTTTTTGCCTCGACACTAGAATGAATATATTAACAGAACTATATTATTAGTTTGAAATATTTCTCTCTATTATTTCGAAAACAAAATCCCTGTGACGTAATTCCTTCCTCTCAATATCTACAAAGGGACAGGACTGTCGCGTGCTAAGACTCTATTACCATAAATGGTCACTCAATCCGGGTCATCTACAACCCAAGTATAAATAAAGAGCTTCCGTATTCAACGTTTGTTATAGTATAGCTATATGTTTAATATATAATATAATTTTGTAGTACTAGTATTGCCAGTAACTATTTTCTTTTGATTTCTAATAAGTGAATTGGAAAATGGCGTTTTTTCCGTTTTGGTAAGAAATTTTGGATATCCCTTAGTACTTCCCTACAGTATCTAACCTACCTCCATGTATGCTCTTAGTAACGTAGATCTCATTTTGTTTCATTATCATATTTCCTAATAATGGTATAACGACTGGATTCTATTTGTATGTCTGACAGTTGATAACACCGAAAATGAAGAAGGAAGGTAATCTCAACACTATATTTTCTTCACCTTATTTTTGAACCTATCTTACCTTAATATAGGGTCACACCATTTTATAAAAACTGATTATTTCCAAAAGTAAACACATTGTTTAAACAACAAATTTATTAAACCGAAATGTTGTCGTTGTTTTCGGCACCAAAATATTTTTTGTATAAATCTTTAAACTGAGCGTATATCTCTTTCGCGTTACTGTTAGTCTCAGGGTCGTCTTCCGCATGTATATACTTGTGCCCACAATAGCAGACATGATCTTTACCACAAAACGCTGGCTTTCCAATTGTCATACATTTTTTGATACATTGCCTAGCTAAATCTAAATTTGGGCAAAAATGGGCTATATGATGTCTTAATGTTGGGCGCAATTCCAAAAAGTCAGCTTCTGGTTGCTCGTATGCTGAATCTGAAATTCGAATTTGAAATTTATGTAATAAATGTCAAATAACACAGTGGCACAGCGTATCACTGCAAGCCCTGTAGTTGCGACTTCAATTACCGCTCAGGGAACAATATATTTTCATTTGGTAAGACAGTGTGATCTTGAATTCGACCATTCAACACGCAATACCTCGAGTGTGGGTGGAAAACGCAATAATGAGTGTCGTAACACTAGGTTCCCTTCGCCGAAAATAAATATAAAATCATCAAATTCCTCTATCCGGTTTTATTTGGTAAAATTTTAAATTAAAAATTAAATTAAATTAGCTTCACGCTGTATCCCGCACACAGCAGGGTAGGCAGAGGGAACCTAGTGTTAAGACACTCCGTTCCTTACTTTCTCCTGAATTCTGGAGGCATTGCGTGTTGAGTGGCAGAACTCAACGCCGCGCTTAACCTCGACACCCGAGCGAAGAAATGGAAATATAAATTTAAGTAAATATTTCATCTCCTCGAGTGGGGATCGAACCCTCAACCAGTCGGTTTTGCAGTCACACCTCGTACCGCTGCGCCACGACCGGCTTCTAACTTTTCTAACTTTTTTCCTCTAAAATTTTACATTTTAGAATTATTTATTAAGAGAAATCTTAAAAAATAAACAGAAGTATTATGAAGCCTTTCATGTGCTAATCTGTGTCGTGGATGACACCACTAGTACTAGTTGTATTCAGTTAGATAACTTTGCGAGTTCTAGTCAAGTATTTTGTGCAATCATGTACAGTTTATGTAGTATTCAAAACTATTTAAATAAAATATAAAAAAAAGTTACGCGAGTGTTCTTCGTCATCAAAATCCGTATCACGATCAGGTGAGCGTATTTCTGAAATAACATTAAAAACTATATACCTTTCTTATCTTTACGTATCTAATAATAATAGTCTCCTCGAAAAATGAAAAACGGTTAACCTTAACACTAGGTTCCCTCTGCCTACCCTGTTATATGCAGGATACAGTGTGAAGCTGATTTTTTTTAATAGTAGTATCATAGATATCACTTCGATTCTCACTAATGGTTGATTAAGATTGAAGGCCGTGTGGCTGAACTTATTGCGACACTTAGAAAAATCTTTATTGGAAGTTAAAAAAATTACATATTAAATTAAACTTCGCTAATAACCACTTTAGCTAAGCAATTCCAAAAAAAAAACAATATACATATACACTAATACAATAACAATATATAAACAATATATACATAATATACACTAAAAGGAATGGCGGTACTAGTGTTTTACCTTACCAAATATAAAATTATGAATAATACTATGACGTTAAACATAGAAACCCCCGCTGGCATATTTGTCAGTCATGGCGTGGCCACAAGTATGGGACTGTAAACGTGACAGTATGTGGGTTCTCTATCCAATTGAGAAAATGAAATATTTAATATTTTCATTTCATTTCTTCTCTATGATAACGTGGCAATCGCGAATTTGAGTTCCACCACTCACCCCGCAATACTTCAAGAATTCGCCACAACACTTTCTGGGAACGGAAGTATCTTAATTCCCATTAAGTTTACACGAAATTTCTTAGCACTAGGTTACTAAGTTCCCTCTGCCTACCCTACCAATGCAGGACATAGCACGAAGCTAAAAAAAGGAAAACGTCTTACCAGTTTTAGTAAAGTTCTTACTATATGGGGAAGTAACAGATAAGCAGTAGCATTCATCTTTCAAACAAAGCGATGACAGTGTCTTACATCTCAACTGACAAAACAGAGTTCGAATACCAGAACAGTTAACTCCTTTACTCCGAAGAGGGCTAAAGTAGTAATCTACATCAACTATAAATTAAATGTTTGTGTTAATTATTTTAAAAAAATATGTAATAATAAAAATATGTATAAAATTTTATTTTACTTCTTGAGGCCTTAGTGGCTCTTTAATATTTTCATTTCCTCATTCTTGTAACAAGGTAAAGCGCTTTTGATGCCTTGAGATTTTAGTGAAAAGTAGAGAACGAAAGTATCTTAATAGAAACGGAGTGTCTTAATATTAGGTTCCCAGGTTACCTTTGCCTTCCCCGTTTTGCGCGGCTTACAGCGTGATACTATGTATATACTAACTAGGCAAAGCGTGAGAGGCAATACACAACACGCAATGCCTCCAGGATTAAGGGAAAAGGGGGGAACAGAGTGTCTCAACACTAAGTTCCCTCTGCCTATCCTAGTATCTGCGAGATAAAGCGTGAAGCTGAATAATAGTAGATAATTATAGTTCTTTTACTTACAAGTGCGTGTAATATGCAAGATCGAAAAAGTAATTAAAATATAGCCAGCTACGTCCATTTTGATTGAAGAAATGAAATGAAGATAAGTCTTTCATGTAGAAGGCAGTATGTAATCGATTTCATTCTTATTTATTGACTATGTTTAATTACACACATATCTGTTTAATTTTTAATTTTTACTTTTCTTTTTGATTTGACATATATCTTTTTAATTAAATATGACTTTGAAATATTATGATTAGTTTTTTAATATAGATTGTCGTATTAAAGATATTTTCTTAATATTTTTGCCAATTCGGATATTTTGAATGTATAGTAATAGAGTTAAATGCAGTGGTGTGTTGGTGTAGACATTAAAATTTCAAGTATTTGTAATCATTATTTTCTTAGATTCATACTCTACGTTTAAAACTAGTGTTAAGACACTCCGTTTTTTTCGTCCAATTTTTGTAACATTGCGTGTAGAGTGATGGAGCGCCACGTCACACTGTTTTATTAACATGGCGAGGTAATAAAAATAATTTATTTTTTCAAGTGGGTATCAAAATAAATAAAACTATAAATATTTTTATTTTTATCGATATAATACCAGCAAAACTAGGCATAACTATATTTAGTAAAATTATATTATAAACATGTTATTATACATGTAAATTAAACTTGATTTTAACGATTAAATATTATTGAAATTATATTATTATTTTCATTTATTTTAATTAAACAATTTATTATTATTATAAGGTGAAATTTTCAATCACTCTAATATAAGGGAAATAATCAAAAAACTAAACCACCTTCCACTTAATGATTAAACTCATTTTTCCTTCAGTAGGTACTAAAGCCATAAATTTTGAAGTCTAAGATCCAGAAAGTTTATGTCAAACAAAGCTGAGTCCTGTCCAATTACAAGCACGCCATAACGAGCCCCGAGTGGCCGAAACTTCATTCTCTTATAGAAAGTGAAGCGTTTCTTCTGTATAGCATTTCTTGTCTAAAGAAGAAGAATTGGTGCAAGATATGAGAGGAATGGTAAAAAAAAGAAATTGATAAATTGTTTTTTTTTTTGTTTTACCTTTTATTATTTTTTATTTTTTGTTTTATGTTTTACTTTCTTAGTTTTTGTTTTTTAATCTAAATCGGTGGAAAAAATAAATAGATAGAGTAGGTTAATCGGATAATCGATAATATTCAGTACTTAATTTTTTTTCCATCATACTCACAAACATTCCTATATAATTTCCTATTTACAAAATTTTCCTCTTTATATAATAGTATAGATTAATAATCACTTTGATAGCTTGTAATAATAAAGAATAATAACTTAATTTTATATTTTAATTAAATTTCATGAGGCTGTGGTGGCGCAACGGTTGTGGGTTCCTACCCGAGAGAATGAATTATTATTTATATTTTCATTTCTTTGGTCTGGCACCAAAGCAACAGCCTGGCGTTGAGTTCCACCACTCAACTTAAACTAAACAAAAACTAAAAACTTAAACTTGAAACTGTCTTAATGTTCCCTCTGCCTACCCTCCTGTTTGCGGAAAACAGCGCGAAGCTGACTATTTGTCTTTTAATTAATTCATTCAATTCAAATATTTGAATTATTTTATGCTAAACAATAAATCATAGAAGAGATCAATCTTAATCATATTTTCCTATCGCTTCCGCTCCAATCTTGCACCGGAAACAAAACCAACGATCCTAATGAACTCTCTACAAACTGTTCCTGAAGTTTCCAACTAGTTCACCAGACTTGAGTATTAAGAAGGTTCGAAATTTTTTTTTTACAAATAACTACGGCGGAGTTTTTGAATTAACGGCCCAAGTTTACTGAAACTTGAGATCTTACTCTAGTGTAATAAAACAATTATACTGATAGCTGAGAAGTTTGTGTGATAACTATTTGGTATTCCGGTACAATGCTAACTGCCTTCATGTAGTAAAGGGAATTGTAATTTAATCAAGGCCTTATTCGTAGTTTTGACTTAATTTTGACTAGATTTTTCAAAAGTTTTACACTCTTTCTCGTAAATAGGTTAAGCAAGATATTTTGTTCACTACTTTCCCAATTTCTAAGAATTTTAGACATTTTTAATTAGTTTTATTTATTATAGCTTAAAAGACGGTATTGAACACAGCAATTGGCCTACCAAAGTGGGAAAATGAAAATAATTTTATTACAATCATTCCACCGAGTAGAATCGAACCCGCAACCATCGCCATCTACTGTGCCAAAACGTCCTGAATAAGAATACATTTTCTTTTAAATTAAAAAAAGAAAAAAATATCAGATTGAATCAGATGAGAAATAAACAATTCTGTAACTTCCATTCATGTTATTTGTAATAAATAGTACGTAAAATATAAAAAAGTCGTGAGGCCAGTCATGGCGCAGTGGCACAAAGCACAGTGTGACTGTAAAACCGACTGGTTGTGGGTTCCATCCGCACTCGAGGAGATGAACTATTTACTTAAATTTATATTTCCATTGCTTCGCTCTGGTGTCGAGGCAAAAAGCGGCGTTGAGTTCTACCACTCAACACGGCAGAGGTTCGGCAGAAAGTGAGGAAATGAGTGTCTTAACACTAGGTTCCCTCTGCCTACCCTGCTGTATGCGAGATACAGCGTAAAGCTGATTGATTCATTAAATATAAAAAAACAAATAAATTGAATTATATGTAACACATAATAAAATTGAACTCAACTAGTGTACTTATTTATTTTATTTTAATAAAATAAGTAAAAGAGTAGACGAATAAAAACCTCTCAGCATTCAAAAAACCTCTTTCATAGTAACGAATAGCCACTTTGTACAATATTCAGAACTTTAATATTACTTTTATGTTTTTTAGCTTCACGGTGTATCCCGGACACAGCAGAGTAGGCAGAAGGAACCTACTTAAGGCACTCCGTTCCTCAATTTTCACCGAATTCTGGAGGCAATGCGTTTTGAGTGGCGCAACTTAACACCTTGCTCTGCCTCGACACAAAAGCGAGGAAATAAAAATATTTAATATTTAATTTCCTAGAATAGGTATCAAATCCACAACTTGTCGCATTTACAATCATGTGACTGTAGCAGGTTATGTGGCGGCACTCAACGCCACGCTCTGCCTCGACACTAATCCTAAAAAAATATTTAATATTTCAACTTTTCTAGTGGCAATCGAACCCACAACCTACCACGTACCACGTCACACACTTCTGCCGCTGCGCCACGACTGGCCTATATTGCTTTTATAAAAGAGCAATTGCCTTTCACTATTCATATTCTTGAACGAGCAGTCCTCTTCTTAATATAAAAATCTTTATTAAAGTAGTCACCTTGCCGAGAAATTATGTTTTCATAAAGCAAGAAAAAACAGCTTTGTTTAGTTAAGCTTTAATTTACTGCAGGTCGGGATCTTAAAGATTGCTATTAAAGTTTATAGGATCTTAGAAAAAATATTCTTCTTTCGGTGTACTATAGTTTTTTTCGACGGTAATCATGTTTAAATATGAAAAAAATATATTATGTTTTCGTTTCATACAAAATGAGTGCATACGTTCGCAACCTTAACTTTGTTAACTTTTATAAATTGTACTTCCCATTGGTATACAATTCTGAAATTGGTACGGAACCCTTGACTCATATTTGACTGTCTTTTTTTTTATTTTTCTTGCGCAGTGGCCAGTGTAAGCTGTAAACGTCGTATGTTATCATAATGTTTGTATTTTAAATAAAATTAATTGCCTTAATAGACTAAGTGCGGCGTTCAGTTTCGCCACTACACCTCCACACCACATACAAAAAGTGTAACACTGAACTCTCTCTGCCTTCTCAGCTATCTTTTTTTTTCTATTTTGACATTTATTTCTTATTTTTTCTTACTGGTACTTACTTTAACTTAACCGAGAAGAAATGTATATGTAACTTCGTTAGAACCCATCACTATTTATGGTAAGCCATCGCAGTAGTACAAGTCAAGCAGAAATATTTTTTAATTATTGATTTTTACGTTATATCTTGTCTTATTTGACCTATAAAGTTAACACAGGCGAGTCGTGGTGCAGGAGCACAAGGTGTGACTGTAAAATGAAATGGTTGCGGGTTCGATCCCCACTCGAAGAAATGAAATATTATAGCGCGGCGTTGAGTTCCGCCACCCAACACGTAATGCCTCTAGAATTCGACGGAAAGTGGGGAACTGAGTATCTTATCACTAGGTTCCTTCAGCGTACCCTGCTGTGTGCGGGATACAGCGTGAAGCTGAACTGAACTATATAAAATAATAATTTCAAAATATTTATTAGTGTCAATAAAATTTCAATATTTTTTAACAAATTGAAAGTATTATTACATTATTTTAACATTGTTCAAAATAAAAGTAACTTATAATTACTTTTGCCTTGTAGCCCATTAAATATTCACTTGAAAAATATTTTTCCTGTTCATACAAAATTTATTTAAGAAACTGTTGTTGTATTAGAAATTTTAGGTTTTATTAAAATTTTACCAAATTTATGTTGTAAAGTGACTGAGCGAAGATTAATTAGATAAATGAGAAGCTAAAATCACGGTTTTCAATGTATTTATTGTTCACAAAACAAATATTTAACTTTTAGATTCGATGTATTGCAAAGTGAATGGTAAAAGTTTTGTAAAGTACTCAGAATGGAAGTAATTTTGAAGTTCGCCCTGTGCTAATACAATACCCTTATATGGGAGGTAGTGTATTCTCATAGGAATAAGACAAATTTTGGAATTATATTTAGATAGCCAGTCGTGGCGCAGCGGCACAAAGTGTGACTGTAAAACCGGCTGGTTGTGGGTTCAATTGCTACTCGAGGAGATGAAATATTTACTTAAATTTATATTTCCATTTCTTTGCTCTAGTATCGAGGACGTTGAGATATCCCACTCAACACGCAATGCCTCCAGAATTAGGCAGAAATTGGGGAATGGGGTGTCTTAACACTAGGTTCCCTATGCCTACCCTGCAGTGTGCGGGATACAGCGTGAAGCTGATTGATTTATTTAAGTTTAGATATTTTTTTGGCTTCACATGATAGGCAGAGACCTAGCGTAAAGATTCCATTAAGATATATCCGTTCTCCACTTACGGCCAAATTATGAAAGCATTGTGTGTTGAGTGGCGGAACTCAACGCCACTCTGTACCTCGTTGCCAAAACGAGGAAATAAAAAAAAGTTTACATATTGAAATAGAGATTAATTATTTTCTTTATTTTCACGTAAGCCCAAGGAAATCAGACAAAATTCAGATACATTACATAGTTTAGATATACATATAATACATAGTTTTTCATATCACCTTAGTAATAAAACAATAAAATTATAAAATGTATTTATTAAATACTCAATAATTTAGTGCAATAATTTAAATTTCCGAAAAATATAACAAATGTTCATATTAAAAATTTAGAAAACATATGGCTTTCGGCTAGCAACGTACTCCTTAACACCGGGCAGTGATAACACCTTCTGTAAGAGGGCTGCGACGTGAGGGTATTTCTTTTCTATTTTCTCTCCCAAAATTAAGTTGGCAGCTTCGACGATGCCAATGAAGACAAAGTCAACCCAGCTTAACTGAAAGAATAAAATATTTTTTTAAAAATCTGATATTATTTGAACATTTTTGGAAATTAGTTTGGATTTTTGAAAATTTTTAAAAATAAAACATATTGGCGAGGAAAATATATACGTTCTTTCTCGTGACTGCAAATGAGATGGTCGTAAGTTCGATTCCCACTCGGAATGAATTATTTAATATGTTCATTTTATCGATCTGGTATAAAATAAAGCGCAATGTTGAGACGTATACACAATGTGTCAATTTGAAATTCAGAGGAAAGTGGGGAATGGAGTATCTTAATACTAGTTTTCGTCTGCCTAGTTTGCTATTTGCGGGATACAGCGTGAAGGTCAGATGAAAAGAAGAATAATTATAGATTTATAATTTCTTAAATGTACTTACTTTTCCTCCAAAGAATCCCTTGTTCTTGATCAAATCCTTTTCAAATCTGGAGAAGAAGAAATCTACACTTTCTGCCAGGATTTCCTTCTTGATCACTTCTTTCTTTACTGGGTCTTGTTCTTTGATGTATTGCACCACCTCTGTAGGAAAGAAATTTATAAAATATTATTTATTTTCAAATACTAATCTATTTTAGATAATGAATGTATATCGTAGTTATATGAAAAATATTTAAAAGTATAAAACCTTTAAAATCGTTATTAAAGCCCATGCTAGTAAAAATTATATTCTATATTCGAAATTCAAATATTAAACTAGACTTATATAAAAACTATATTGTATATATATTATATATTGACTGTAGCTTATGCCGGCTTGACCGAGATATGTACCCGCCCACCAAGAAACACGCGTTCAAATCCCCCAAATTTTCTTTCTTAAGTGTGGAATAATATTTGCTAAATGTAAAGAATTGTTAAAGACCATATCAACTTACTTGACCAAAAATCATAAACGTTGAATACAACAGCGTCTAACACCGCCTGCTCCCAGGGGTCGCTGGGCACCAAGCTGTTGGCATTGCCCACATAACGAGCGATAGCCAAGGACTGGTTCAGACTGCGGTTGCCCTCTTCGTAGAGAGGCAACTGGCCGTAGGGTAGAGCTAGAAATATTTATAAAAATAATATATTAAGGAGAAATCTTTCATGTTTAATTTAGTTACTTAATAAATTAAATATAACGCAGCATCTTGGAAACAAATCGTTGTAGCTGTACACTATCTGATTTTAAAGATTTTTTTTGGATTTTGACCCGCGGTATATATATTTTTTTCCTACTTATTTAGAAAAATACTTATTTAGTAAATGTATAAAAAATAAGTGTGGATTAACACTTTAAAAATGTTTAACAATTTTTTTTTTCATTTTTTCGCCGGATTCCGCAACTCAATATGAAATGTATTGAATTCAAATGCAAAATAAAAAGTGTCATAACACTATATTTTTTCAGTCTACTTCGCTATGCTCGATAAGCCGTAAAGTAAAAGTAAAGTACACCCGTAATGTTAAAGCAATCAAATGGTTATAAATAAAATCTAATTATAGACAGTGCTCATATAAAAATAAGTTTCACCAGCCACTTTCCACCGAACCTAGGGGCATTGCGTGTTGAGTGGCGCAACTCAACGCTTTACCTAGTTACCGGAATTATATTTCATTCCTCCGAGTGGAAATCGAACCTACAATACACGCGCTGCCTCTGCTATACAAACAAAACATATAAATTAAAAAAAAAACTACTTACAATCTTTGACACTCTTAATAGGCCAGCTCTTGTGGTCGTATCTTATATCTTCAAACTTCTGTTTTCCATAGTGCAAGATGTATCTAATGCCCTCTCCAATACCGTTGACGTCGAAGTAGTGCAGCTTCTTTGCCATTATTGCACAGTATTGACTACTTAAATAAAATAATCTTAAACACGCCGGTATTTATACTGTTTGCTCTCGTCTTATCAGTTAAACAAGGTATTTCCTATGGATCTGCTCATCTTTTCCTCGTTTTTTTTTATTTAATATAGGTTACTCAATTGGTGTACAGTTATAACAGACAGCCAAATTAATAGTTTCTGGTTCCTGTTGATGATGATTATTATTTTTTTTATAATATTTTTAGTTTAAGCTCTTCTATTCTGTTCTTTACTCCTTATCAGAAAAAAAACCATTTGAATTTAAAACTTTAAGCTTACGTTTCATAGTATTTAAATTTGCCCAATTGATGCCTCTGTAGAAATTCCTATATAATACACATTTTTAATAGCTATAACATTTTTTCCAAAGTATCCAAAATATACTTATTTAAAAAACGTATAAAAATTTGAACGTTTGAATTTTTATACGTTTTCTAATTAAGTATTTTTCTTTCCTAAGTGTGGAATAACACTTTAAAATGATAAGAAAAATCCAAAATATATATTAAAACGGACAAAACTAAACGAAAAATTTATATAATAACTTTTCACGTCCCATAATATTCCAAATCATTGTGATAATACTCCCCCAATGACAACATAATGACGAGTGATTAATATACATTGTTTACATAATAAATGCTTATCTATTATGTTTATTATAAAACTGTTGAAATTATTCTCCATATTGTACTCTTACATCTTTATAGAAATATTTACTATGACTTGTTTTTCTTGTGGTCAAACTTCTTCTAATTTCGCTAAATGCATAAATATCATTTAATAAAGCTGTTTGTAGTTCCGTACTTCAAAAAGAAAAACGGAACCCTCAATGGGTGACTGTCAAAGCCGTCTATCAAACTTCTAATAAAATCTACTTGATGACAAGAGACGAGCATTTATGTATCACTTTTTTTCATCAAATTCGCCACAAATCAGAATCTATAGTACTTCCTGTTGACCTACAGTTTTAAAATAAAAACTTGCAGCATAAATAAAGAAATAAATGCAAAAATTGAAACTTATATTTGTATTGCAAACAAAATTTATAATTGAAGTTTATTTCATACAAAATGAGTGCATTCGCCCGCAAAATTAAGTTGGTCATCTTTTATAAGTTGTGTTTTCCATCGACCTACAATCCTGAAATCGCAACCCTCCGTTGGCGTGTCCTACTTTTACGTTTTAATAATTAGGCTGAAAGTGGGGAACGGCGTGTCTTAATACTAGGTTCCCTCTGGCTGCCCTGCTGAAGCTGAAAAAAAAAAACAAACAAACATAACCGAAGTCACTTTTAAGAAGTGTTCAGCTATTTCAATACTTATGTTTCACCCAGTACTCAGTTAGTATGTAAGATTTAAATCATGTATTTGACGTATATTATAGTTATATAACTGTAATTTCTTAACAGCATATTAAAATATTATATAACACTAGGTTCCCTCTGCCTACCCTGCTACATTTTCTCTCTCGCTTTTCCTTAAATACTACTTGATCTCGTTAAGTAAAAAATAACCGAAATAGAGACATCCATCTTCATGTTGTTGCTTTTAGGCAATTCTAATATTTTTTCGATTTCATTCAAGGAACTAGAAGGTAAAAATAATATGTTAAAATGCAAACTATCTATTTAGTCCGGGCCGAGTTCCCAAACATGTAGGTAATAAAGTGTTTCCTTAGGCGTAGCAAACTGCGAAACCGTAAATTACTGGGAGCTCCTACTGTCGTCGCTGTTTTTCGGTGTGGTCATAATACTAACGATTATGTTATTATTTTAAATTATATATAAAAAAAAAGAAAAAGTTATTTAAATTCTTGAAGCCGTCGTGACGCAGTGTGACGCCTGATGGTAATCGTGGCGGTTGTAGGTTCGATCCATACTGGTGAGGAATGGAGAGTTTTGAACACAAGGTTCTCTCTGCCTAACCTGCTATGCAGAATAAAGCGTGCAGCTTCTTTTTTAAAAAAACTGTGTAGCCTTTTAAAAAAAATACTATAACAAAATATTGTATTAGGCCGTTTATATCACACAATTCATTCAAAGTTACGTAAGAAAATAAAACATATGAAACTGTCGTACATAGTTAGATAAATACGTCCCTATATACTTATAAAACTAACATTTTTTAAGGAAAAAAAAACTCATTCGCCTCTTTTATTCTTTATGTATTTATTTTTTGTCAGCAAATCGAAAAAAATATTTTAACGCTTTAAGAAGCACCATACTGTACTTTCTTTCACCGCAGTTTACAAAGTAAATATTGCAGCAAAGGATGTTTCTTCATTAGTTTCCAATGGTATGGATTGAAATGAAATGGTATGGTCAGAAGTTTAAACTTTCACGAATACAGTTAAGTTATTGATCTATGTTATTAAATATTATGCAATATTGAATATAAGCAACGTTTGACAGTTAATTAACTTTATTATATTTAACACTACGATTGTGGATTCGATTCCCACTCGAGGAAATATATAGTTTCAATAACGTAATAAAAATGTTTTCAGTATTTTCAAAGTTTTATTCCACTCCTAGAGAAGGAAAATACTTCTTTAGAAATATTTTAAGATGTGAAGCATAACGGGATTTGTACCTGCGCTTCTGAAAGACCATGGTGGCTTGAGCGCTTGAACGAAGTCCGAGAGGCGCAGGTTCAAATTTTTAATTTCGCTTATAAATAAGTACCTATATTATAAAATTATTAACACATTTAAAACTAAATTTTACGATATCTAACGTTAAAAGATATTAAGATATTATACAAAATTTCAAATAAAGATAACAGAGTGGATACGAGAGCTGGAGTTATTTACGATCCTGCCACGCTATCTCAGCTCGTGCCAGGGATGGTCAATGTATGTTGCAACCATTACCGTAACGTAAACGAAAACTAGGTTACTTAAAACATATAGGTTTTTTAATTTATGTATTTTTAAAATATATTTCGGTAGGGTGTTGGTAGTGTAGGGAGAACCTTCATTTTCTATTTTTTGTCCAATTTCGAGATGTGACGCAATAAGTAACAACAACACCACTTAACCCAACGGCTCCCAATTTGACAAATTTGATAAAAACATATAGCCCAAGATCCCAGGGCCCCCAGACCTACGTCATTTTGGGAAAGCAAAAATTTTGGGAAAGGATGATTAGTCTTATATGTAGTTAAGACAGTACGCGTATTTACTAACTTGATCAGCGGTAGCACCATCTAAAGATACATCTCTATGGGAGGATGATTGAGCCATCGGATTGGTCTGGGTGCTTATAAGGGATCTTGAAATAGTCCCGTAAATAATATATGTAAAATTGAGGCGTGCTAGTATAACGCTGTTTGCTCCAATTTTAAACAACCTTTAGGACATCTCGCGAGGGCCCACGTAAAAGATCTGTCAAAAATAAATATATATTTATTTACATTATTGTTAAAAACATATTTAAATACGAACGCTTCTACTTTACCGTAGGTGAGCCTGTACATTTAGTTGGCGCGAAAGGGACTTTCAAGTTAGTAAGTACGCATATCGTCTTAGCTATATATTAGACTATTAATCCTCAATATTTCACCTTTGCTAAAATGAAATAGATCTGGGGCCCTGAGATCTCTATTTTTTTATCTGTATAAATACATATAAATTTTCGCTAAAAGAAGAGAATAATAAAATAATCAAAATCGTATAGTGCCAGGAGAACTCGTTATATTAATAATAGCTAGAGCGCTATTATCAATATAACATGTAGGTAAAATGTTGGAAACATCTGCATTAGACAAGACGACATAGCAATTATGGACATGGGCCAAGAAATAAAACCACATAAGAGGTTATCGAAGAATCAATCTTAAACAATTCATGGGATGCCTGAAAGAGTTTCACAATTTGGTACCAGCTTAAAATGTGGTCATGAGAAAAAAATATATTTACTATGTATGTATGAGACATACACAATATATAAAACATTTTGATAAGTTTTTAGGGTTCCATATTCAAAGGGTAAAAGGAGCCTGTTACTCCGCTATCCTAGTAGTATATCCTATGTTTGGTTAGATATGTCAGACTCGTATAAGGGTCATGTCTGTTCTTTGTGAGCCCCCTTAGACATTTGTTTTATTTTAATTCAATTATTTAATTTTAAAGTAGACACATAACTACATATTTTGTGAGCACTTCGATATAGGTATATTTATTTATTTTATTTTATTTTTTTAGTATTAATTGCTATAAAAAAATAAAGTTAATGCACATCGAAAAATATTTTTAAAAACTTTCTCTTTAATCTATTATTTTATTATTATTAAAAAAAACAAAGATAATAATTTATAAACATTAAAGATAAAAAAAAATAATTGGTAGAAGTCTGTGAGAGTTTGGCCTTTGACTTATTTTCGTAAATAAAATTATTATTCATTTGTTACTATACTATTTCATAAAGGAAAGTCGTAGAAGGAAAGTGATAAGTTCAATAACCTTAGAGAAAAATAAAAAAACAGCTTCACGCTGTATCCCGCATACAGCATGGTAGGCAGAGGGAACCTACCCTAACCTGTTAAGACATTCCGATTCCCACTTTACGCCGAATTCTAGAGGTATTGCGTGTTGAGTGACGGAACTCAACGCCGCCCTTTGCCTTGACACCAGTTTTATTTTCTCGAGTGGGGATCGAACCCACAACCAGTCGTGTGTGACTGTTAGTCACACTTTGTGCCCCTGCGCCTCGAAAGAAATTTAAAGTGTATACAAAATGATTCGATCAACAAAAATCCTATCAAAAAAGACTCAGTAAAATTATTTCTTGTATCACCTTACCCTCAACATGCAAGGCATGCAGAGAAAAAATACAATTTGCATTTGAATTTGCACTTTAAAAGATTCTTAAGCCTACACTTCGTTTTCAAGTCACAGGGACCGCTTCAAGATCTTCTCCTTATAACACCATAGTAAATCCATGGCATTTTAAAACTTGTTCTCATTCGTATTAATAAGCGCGTACTGTAAGCGCGACTGGTTGTGGGTTCGATTCCCACTCGAGGAAATAAAATATTAAATACTTTCATTTCTTTACTCTCGTGTCGAGGCAAGGCGCTGCGTTGAATTCTGTCACACAATACGCAATACCTCTAGAATTCGGCGGAAAGTGGGAAGTGTCTTGGCAGGTTAGAGTAGGTTCCCTTTACCTACCCTGTTGTGTGCCGGTTACAGCGTGTAGCAGTTTTTTTATTTTTTTCCAAGGTTATTGAAGAATTCCAGAATTCGGCAGAAAGCGGAGTGTTTAGACACTAGGCGGCCTGATCTGCCTACCCTGCTGTATGTGAGATACAGCGTGAAGCTGAAGAAAAAATTCTATATTATAGCTTGTTATTGTTTATACCTATACTATTGTTTATTATTGTTTATAATATTTCAAAAAAAATATCTAATGTATTTTTTATATTACAATACAGTTTTGTTATGACTTAAAAACTATTATTATATAGATTTTTTAAATCTCAATGTAGTCAAAACAGTGTTTTATCTGTAAATTATTTTGTTTACCTTAATAAAACGCTGATAACTTATCTATATTATAGTTGAGGTCGTCGGGACGCTGTGCCAAAGTACTCGTATGTAGCTGTAAAAGCGGCGGTTGTGGGTTCGATTGATATTCGTTGAATTTTTTTTTCCCTCGTTCTTGTTACAAGACAAAGCGTGGTGTTGAGTTCAGCCACTAAATTAATATTTTTTTTTATTCTTCTTAAGGATTTTTTATGTAACATACAATTTTATTAAAAAAAAAATTAAAAGCTTTTTAAATATAAAACCAAACTTCCTAATGTTAAGAAATTTTATTCCCTACTTTCCACTGAATTCCTCAATACCATGAAGAAATGAAAATATTAAAAATTTCATTTCCTCGTGTAAGAATCGAAGCCACGACCTGTCGTGCTTACAGTCACACGCTTGTGCCATTGCACGATTGGATAACATTATGTAACGTAATACATATTATGCCTCTACATTATTCCCTTAACGAAATACATAATATATAGAATGTCACAAAAACCCATTTTCCTTAAAGAAATGTGATCCACTCGGAAACCCTTATTTCAAATGAGCTTAAGTTTTGAACACATCACGGCGTTTCTTTCATCAGAATGATCAAATATGCACCCTCGTATGTACCTAACACTGTCTTTACTTCTTCATATATCTATAAGAAAAATATGACGATAGCTCAATTTTTACAATACATTGCTACTTTCAATAGATTTTAAAGAAATATTTTTTATAGAAAATTTTCAATGTATATCGATTTCAGTTTTACTTATTTTGTATTACATGATGGAAATTCAAAGTGATGTGGGCTGATCGTATCGGTAATGTTTTTCACCCTATGTATTAGTTTGCAATGTATGGACATATTGTCCTAGTACTTCCGTTTTAAAAGGGTTGTTGGTGTAGATGGTGCGGTTAGATGATTTAAATAGTTTTTTTTTGTTTTATCTAAGTTTAATAAAAGAATAGCTGTTTTTGAAGCTTTAAAAAATTAAATTTGTTTAGTTTTAATATCTGTCTACTTATTTATTATTAAGGGTGGGCGTACAAGACGGGTACGTGGAAAATCGACCCGCTCACTCAGTCAGGTTCTGTACCAATTTCAGGATTGTAGACCAACGAAAAGTACAACTTATAAAAGTCGATAAATTTAACTTAAATGAAATACAATTACAAATATAAAATGAATATTATAAAATTTTCACTTTTCAATATTTTTTCTTTTATTTGTCTTATAAGATCCAACTCTAGGTCCATAAGAAATACCCTATAGGCCTTGATTGCCCTGCAAATTTCATACCTAACTAAAATCTCATATCTTTTAATTACGTTTATTTAGATCAGTGATTCTCAACCTTTTTTTTGTCGCGGCACATATTTAACGATTTCAAAATTTGGCGGCACACAAAGAAAATTTGGCGGCACACAAAGAGAAATTATTCACTACAACACACTGCATAAATAGTTTATGACAAAAATTTTAAATATACGAATTTATTTTTTTGTGGATTTAAATATATATTCATATTAAAAATATTTTTCTTTTTAAATGATGATGATGAATGAATTTAATAATATTAACATTATTATATATTTGCAAAATTTGGCGGCACACTTTTGAAATTTGGCGGCACACAAAAGTGCCGCGGCACAGTAGTTGAGAATCACTGATTTAGATGTTTGATTTCTTCTGTGGTCTAAAAGACCGTGGATTTTAATCTATGATATTAACTTTAACTTGATATTTCCACGCGATCTTGAGATAAATGACCTTGACAGACGGACAACAAAGTGATCGTATGAGGGTTCAATTTTTTTTTGATGTACGAAACCCTAAAAAATGTGCAAGCTAGACTAAATTAAAAAAATATATAAAAATAAAATCTATATAAAACTAAAAAAAACATACAAAATCAAATATCCATTACATACGAGAGTGCACAATGTTTCAAATCTGTATAGACGTGACGTAATCCCGCGCCGTGACCGCTGTCTGAATGGTGAAGCATGTTCTGGATGATATACGAAAATCGTTTTAAAATTGTATTTAGCTTTTTAAGCTTCATAAGCTGAGAGGAGCTGTGCTGTATTTTGTTTTATGAATAGTGAACGTGTTTTGACTGTTTAATTAATTTGATTTTTTTTTATAAATTACTGAGTTTTATTCTTGTCGGAACTTTTCCCAGAGTTAGCAGGGAGATGGAGCCTAGTGTTAAGACACTCCGTTCCTTATTTGCTGCCCAATTTTCAAATCATTGAGTATTGTGCCTTTTCCCTCGACACCAGAGCGAAGAAGGGAAAATATTAAATATTTTATTTCCTTGAGTGGGAATCGAACCCACAACTTGTCGTGCTTACACTTATGGGCTTGTGGGCACTGCGCCACGACTGGCCTTTACTTTTACTGTCTACTGTAAAATATTTTTTTTCAACGCCGCGGTTTGCCTTGACACCACAGCAATGAAATGAAAATATTTAATACTTGTACTTCATTTGTTCGAGTGAGAACCGATCCCACACCCTAAATGTGACCATTTACAGTCATACGATTATGCCCCCGCGCCACGACTGGCCTCGTTAATTTATTATTAATTAAACAAAATTACTGAATCTACTAAAACCTTCAAAAGACTCCAAAGACACTTTATTACTAAAATCAAAATGAAATGTACGAATATTTCGTTTTAAATTTCAGTGAACGTGACATGATGGTAGTGACCGCTGTCGCGTTCACGTTGCGGGTAAAATTCGGCGTGACACTCCGGTGGTAAGTCGGGGAGACGGGTTAGCCCATTTAGTTTTACTGGCTTAGACAAATGTAATGGTTTGTATGCAATATTAAATTTGATTAGATTACATTCATATTTAGACAAAGTGTTTGATATTGTAATTAAAGACTAAAAAAATCTTTATTGGCAAAAAGAATGAAAGTTAAGCGAATTTATTTTTTTTTTCGGCATCACACTATGTACCAGGGTAGGTAGAGGGGGCCTGGTGATAGAATTGAACCCACAACCTGTCGCGCTTATAGTCACACGCTGGTGCGCGCGCCATGTCTAACTGGACTGGATTAAATTGTTAAACATAAATAAAATTAATCGAATTCATGACTATCTATTTCATGGACAGATACAGGTCCTCACAGCGTAATGTTTAAGTGATATTTACAAATTTTAACTGATTCGCCGAACACCTTAGAAAATATTATTTAACGAATAATGCTTTGGCAACTGATGTGTCTATTGGCTAGTCTCTTTCTATCTTTTATCCTCATAATCGTGTGCAGCCCAAAATCTTTTAGAAATTTAAAGGTAAACAGTGTCAAGAAAGTTATCTTTGTAACACGTAAGTTTTAAGTGATGCTATCATAAGTTTTAAGTGATGCTATCAAATAGCATAAAAAGGAAGAAAGCGCAAGGGCACCGCCCCGCCCCTTCACCATGAATTCTTACCAGACTGCGGCTGCAAAAGTCTGTATTGAACTCTCCGGGACGTTTATGTGTGATATTTCTGAAGGTACTTATTGCGCTTGTTTATATTAAAATTGTATTAGAATGATGATTCGTGATGTTGATTGATTTGTGAGATTATTATAAGTTGTCGTCGAGTGCGGTAGTGCGCAACGCGGCCGATATGTTAAATAAACACACATCACAAATCCCGCAGTCGCATCTCGAGTGTTTTATACGTTCAAAGAAAGTACAAAGTACTAAAACCATAGACAGTCACTACTACATACACCAGAGTTACAGGACATAAAATAGCACCATACGCCCGTATGAGACGTGCGGACACTATTACATACACCGGAGCTGGGACATAAAATAGCATCACACACCTACTTATCATATACAAAGTCATAAAAGTGGTATACAATATGTGAACGACCAATGTCATACAAGCATAGCTTACGTACCACGAGACGCCATCAGTCACGATACACGAGTACTAAGGTAATGTCGCTATAACAGGTTCCATAACCCACTCACGTCAGCCTCCGCGACGTCAAGCAACATTTAATATTATAATTCAATACTATGTGCATATTATTATTATCATTATTATTTATTTACTTTTTTAAGTCATTTCATTACACCATACTAGGTTATGTAACTTTGTGCCCCCTGTTAGGAGCTTCCAAAATAATTATACAGGATGGAAGTGCTAGCACCACTTTTAATGAAACCACAGTTAAGTTAAATAGTTAAGTTTAACTACTCTATAAAAGTCTAGTACAATTGTTTTTCCCAAAAATGAAAAAAATATTTTTTCAATCAAAATAAATAATAAAATTATTTTTGTAATATAAGAAGACATTTGTCAAGAACGAAAAACCTACGTCTGAACTATTGAGGTATCTTGATATTTTTTTTTAGATATGGGTTTAAAATATTTTACCCTATATGCTGTTCCCGTAAAAGGAGCGCTGACACTTCCACTCTGTAGATCAATTTTATTTACATATATAGAAAATAAAAAAATATCTACTACTACATACGTATCATAATATTCAATTATCTAAAGAATATTTTAAACGTATCCTAAAATGAAATAAAAATATTTTTTCAAAAATATACCTTCGACGTTCGTATTGTGTAAACAGCTTTACAGCAAACTGCCGGAGTCCATTACTCGGACTAATGGGCGAGATGTGGTATGCAAAATGAAAAATGTATGATACGTACATTTACTTGTTAAATGAAATAACGATATTAAGATGAATACCGTTGTGTACAATTCCGTTAATCTTTAATATATATTTTAAGGCCAGCCGTGGCGCAGCGGCACGAAGTGTGACTGTAAAACCGGCTGGTTGTGGGTTCGATCCCCACTCGAGGAGATTAAATATTTAGTTAAATTTATATTTCCATTTCTTCGCTCTGGTGTCGAAGTTAAGCGCGGCGATGAGTTCTGCCACTCAACACGCAATGCCTCCAGAATTCAGCAGAAAGTGGGGAACGGAGTGTCTTCACACTAGGTTCCCCCTCCGCCTACCCTGCTGTGTGCGGGATATAGCGTGAAGCTGATACTTTTTATTAGTTATGTAATTTACAAAGATCTTCAAAGAACTATCGTAACACTATGTGGACCAATTTGACTGGAAACGCGAGAAGAGAGTACGAATCGACCCCATAATCGTCGCGTAAAAAATTAAATTGAATTAATGCACCGTTTTTTTAAATAAAAATAAATATGAAAAATAGTAAAAACGTAACGTTACTATAATAAATAAATACCATAATTTTTTTTCCATATCAAAATGTAGGTACTCATGTAGGATGTACCTATATTCATTTTATCAATCAAACTAGACGCGGTCAAACCACAAATGCAATAACATAGCTACTGTGGCCTGTGGCCTGTGGCCTGTTATACTGTATGCGAGGTTTTGTCATAAAACTAATTAGTCGTATATTTTATGTTTTTTACCAACTTTGAATTTAAATTAACCAGCAAGTTAAGAAATCATACATTTTTTCAGCTGCATGCTCCCGCATATAGCAGGGTAGGCAAAAGAAACTACCTAGTGTTAAGACACTCCATCCCCCACTTTCCACCGAATTTACAAAGCATTGGTCAGGTGGTGGAACTCTACGCCACGCGTTACTTCATTACCTTAACAAAAAAATGAAATTATTAAATATTTCATATTTTCGACGAGTGCGAATCGAAGCCACTACAGTCGAATGCTTGTGCCCCTACGCTACGAGTGGCCTCAATATTTTATATCTAGTAGAGAATTCAAATCCAACCATATGTGTTTTGAAATGAAAGTATCTCTTTCTGTTTCCTTTACAAATGATTCTAATTACTCTCGAACAACAACAAAATAAAACATCAATTTTAATCTCACACACGTAACAACAATACCATCTCAAATCTTCACAGTAAGTACTAAAGTAATCAGTAACGTTGGGACAAGGGACGTGTAATAGGCTAAATTAGGGACGCGCTAAAATTTTAATGTCCTAAATTGTTTGACCCCCACCCCTACTTTGGCCGTTGCCGTCCAGCCGCAAGAACAAGGTTCCCTTACAATGAATATTTAATTAAGATTAACAATCGGGAACATTTTGTTTTTACCCCAAAATCCAAAATATATCACTAGCCGTAACCGCGGTCGCCGTCCACGCTCTTGAATTAACAAAGGTTTAATATAGCATTGTACGTTTGTTATGTTTTTGCTCTGTTGTTTCATTATATTTCTCTTAATTTGATCTTTATAAAAAATCAGTTTCACGCTATATCCCGCACACAGCAGGGTAGGCAGAGGGAACCTAGTGTTAAGACACTCCGTTCCTCACTTTCTGCCGAATTCTGCAGAACTCAACGTCGCGCTTAACCTCGACGTTAAATTTAAGTAAATATTTCATCTCCTCGAGTGGGGATCGAACCCACAACCAGTCGGTTCTACAGTCACACTTCGTGCCGCTGCGCTACGACTGGGCTCTATAATAATAGATGATTATAAAGGAACGGGAAAAAATAGGTTTTCAAGAAATCTTCTTTAACTTCTCCACCACACTGAAAGATGACTTGACAGGAGAACATTTTACGTCATTTCTGAACAATATTATAATTTAAATATATCCTATACTTTTCATTATAAATTTGATTCGGTAGGTTTAAGATATTTCAAAATTGTAGTTTATTATTTATTAATTGTAGTTAATTATATATTTTTTTTAAGTTTAGAATATTTTGAAAAAAAAAAATGTATAATGAAACTATTAATACTCGCATATAGTATAAGAATTGTTCAAATATTCAACAGATTCCCTAACTTTAACCAATAGATCATTGCACCCCCCTATACACATATAACGGTGAAATGAAATATAAGCCTATAAATTTCACAGGAATAACTTCATAAGGACACAAAAAAATATATTAGATTTTTGTTGCAATAAAATAAATGATGCCAGCTGGCTGGAATCTTTAACTGGGATGTTCCTAAATGCAAACGATGGCTTCACTCTCCATTCTATATATAGCTTAGAGTAGATATAGAGATTTATATTTAAGAAAACGTATAAAAAAATTACGTAACGGGATTCAAATTCCGGTCTCTTCACGAAACCGTTCCAGCGCTCCGACCACTAAGCCATACGATCTTACCGAGCTATATCGACTTTTAATTGAACTTTTGAACTTTTATGCACCAGTTTCAGTGTAGTGAGATCTTTTACTATGTTGTCTCTGTATATACCTGTATTTTCGTATTTACTACATTCTATTTTATAGACAAGGGGTTCAAATCACGTATTGCACATTTTTCATTTAAGATATAGTTGCTTGTATCGGTGATATTATGATAAAGCACGTTCAATTTTGTTCCACTTTGTTAACCCGGTTGTGTCCTACTTCCGACGGGAAGAGAACAATGTCTTAGTGTGTAATGGCAGCTACTTTGTATATAGTTATATTTTGTAGCAAGATTGAGATCGAGGCCAGTCATGAAACAGGAGCGCTAATGTGCGACTGTAAAAGTGACAGGTTGTAAGTTTGAATTCCACTAGAAATAGAAATTGAAGGAATTAAATATTTCATATTGCAAAGGGCAGCGCTGATGCAAACACGGCGATGAGTTCCGAAACTCGACACGGTATGCCTCCAGAACTTGGTGGTAAATAGTCAACGGAAGTATTTTAATGAGAACAGGATGTCCTTAACACTAATTTTACAGGTTAAGATATTACGTTCCCTCTGCCTACTCTCGTACGAGTGGGTACTGAGGCTGTATGCCTCAGGCTAAAACAAAATTCTCCATTTTTAACCTCTCCCCACACGAATTTAGTACATAATAATAAACTAACAGTTAACTCAACTAAATAAATCCTACTATCTAAACCAACAACACAAAGCACATTCAGCCATCAAACGTATTCCCAACATCAAAGTTCGTACACAACACAACTATTTCAAATATGCGAAGCTAAATTTCAACGACAAACACCTAGCAATTGCCACCGGCGGAATAATAGCTATTATTTCTGAATACAGCTAAAAACGCCTTCGAACATTTCCATCTACAGTAGATTTATAGCGAATTGCCACCCATATACCTACAGGCGCTGTTTTATTTCAAGTGAGGAAATTCGTTTTCGTAATATCCTAGCATACGGATACCACCGACTCTATATAGTACGGTCGACGAGTGGCGTATAGATATAAAAAGTCAATAGCACGTCACTTTTCTTTTTGTGTGTTAAAGGAAGTTAACAAGCGATAATCAGCTCAGAAATAAATTATATGTATATGTATAATAATAATTTGAAAAAATTGTAAATATCTTGAAATCGGAAAGTGGCGAAAGGTGTTGCTTTGTATTAGGTTACGCGTGAAGCTAAAAAAATTTTTTATCATTTTCATAGTATTATTTTGTTAAAAAAACAAGATTTACTTAAATTTAAAAATATTAAATCAGCTTCACGCTGTATCCCGCACACAGCAGGGGAGGCAGAGAGAACCTAGTGTTAAGAAACTTCGTTCCCCACTTTCTGCCAAATTCTGGAGGCATTGCGTGTTAAGTGGCAGAACTTAACGCCGCGCTTATCCTCGACACGAGAGCGAAGAAATGGATCGAACCCACAACCAGTCGGTTTTACAGTCACGCATAGTGCCGCTGCGCCACGACTAGCCTCTATTTTTTTACTTAAATAAAAAACAAAATACCAGAACCGCCGTAATGACAGAGTCCCAAGCGTAGCGAGGGTGGGCCCCAGTAGGTATGTAATAACCCATAAATTAGATGTTCCCGTAGATTCCGATTCCGTGGACCTTATCATGATGGATCTCCAAATTATTTGGTATCAAGATAACCGACAATTCCCAAATGGTAGGTGTTCAGATTTATCATTTGTTTATTTTTTTGGAAAATTAAATCATTTTCATGTAATTTAACATTACTTATTTTAAAATTTAATTTAAAGAATTTATCTGTATTTTCACAATAAATATTGAAGCTCACTATTTATTAATGTTCACATCCTGCCATATTGATAAGTATACTGCTTTCAATATTAGTAACATTTTGTAAATATTGGTAAACGAAAGTTAATTTAAATACACAAAGAGATATTTAAATCTATATTTGAAAATATCTAATTTCATTTGTATGTTCTCCCAGACGACACGCAATGCCTCCATTAGGTTGCAGGTTCCCTTTGCCTACCCTGCTACATGGAAACAACGTGAAATTAGAAAAAGAATTGAAAGTACTTTCAAAACTGAAACGTTTTCTAAAAATATTCTTGTTCCTTTAGTTTAGAATAATTCATTAGAATTAGAAAATATTTAAAAATAACATTTTACCGTTAAAAAATGTTTTCATCAGCGCGGCGTTGAGTTCCGTTACACAAGACGCAATACCTCCAAAAATCGGCAGAAAGTGGGGAGCAGAGTGTCTTAGTACTAGGCTCCCTCTGCCTATCACGCCACAAGCGGGATACAGCGTGAAGATAAAAAAACGCAATTCATATACATACTATATAGCAATAGTAAAACCGATTAGGATCTGTTTGTTTAGTTTAGGAGAAAATGAATATGTAGAGTGGTTTAGTAAGTGGCTGTAAAGATAATATAGACAGGGTTATTCCAGTGTAATTTATGTTGTTACATTTATCGATAAATGAAAATGGATAGAATACTGTTTTCGTATAATCAAGACTGAGGCCGTCGTGGTGCAGTGGTACAGCGTGTAATGTAAACGTGAAAGTTGTGAGTTCGATTCACATTTGGGGGAATGGTTATATCTAATTTATTTTTTGTTTTCTTGATCACGATGTGTCTTAATCATCTGACTGCCTTGCTATGGTTTTTTTTGTTAAGATTCAAATTTTTTTTTGTTACGTGTTTGTTGCTGATTCAAATCTCATAATAAACACAATATATAATTATTATGAATATGTAATTAAAAACAAATACCAAAACATTCGTCATTTTCTTTGCTTGAGTAAGGCAAAGTGCAGCGTTGAGTTTCGCCACTCACACAGTTTAGGCGAAAAGCAAAACTTTGAATATAAGAATTATTATACTATATTAATTATTCATTATTTTCATTATTCATTTTAATTTATATTTCCTTTTCTTCGCTCTGGTGTCGAATTAAAGCGCGGCGTTAAGTTGTGCTCTCTCACTCTCACTCAACACGCAATGCCTCCAGCATTCTGCAGAAAGTGGAGAACGGAGTGTCTTAACACTAGGTTCTCTCTGCCTACCCTGCTGTGTGCGGAATACAGCGTGAAGCTGATTTACTTATTTATTTATTTTATTAATTATTCATTGTAAATATACGTCTTCATAAAAATAAACACAAACAATATAATAATCAAAAAGACTTTATAAGTCCGATAGGAATACCCTCGTACTTGAGGGCAATAAAACCTAAGGCATAGGAATTACATAAATCATTGTCCAGCCTTCCTTATAAATGAAAAAGAGAATTTGGCATATTTGGACTGGCCTAATTTAAGAACTTCCGAATGGTTCTATTTTTTTTTAAGTTTTGTGAAGTTTGACTTCGGCGTTGCTGTTTAAATCTAGAAATTCGAATTGACCAGCTTTTCTGTTTTACTACGTTATCACCTTTAATTCTGTTGATAATTATATTTTTTGTAATAATAGTAAACTCCAAGATAGCCGCCGAAATAAATTTTCATCTTAATATTGATTCGCAGGCAGAACTAATCATACGAAGCCAGTCGTGACGCAGGGGCACAAAGTGTGACCGTAAAATCGACTGGTTGTGAGTTTGATCCCCACTGGAGGAAATAAATAATTTATTTACATTTATATATTCATTTCTTCGCTTTGGTGTCGAGGCAAATCGCGGCGTTGAATTCCGCTTCCAATATTTATGCTGATTTAATTTTAATTTTAACTAATCATATGATCATTATCATTATCATCATCATTACTCAACACGCAATGCCTCCAGAATTCGGCAGAAAGAAGGGAACGGAGTGTCTTACCACTAGGTTCCCTCTGCCTTACCTGCTGCGTGCGGGATACAGCGGGAAGCTGATTTCGTATAATCATTTTGTTCCCCACTTCTCACCGATTTAAAAAACATTGCATCATGTTTGTCGAACGATTTACTTATCAAAATGACATCTATTACAATGTATATTCTCCTACAAAATCACAAAGCTAGCTAAAGCCAAAGCATAAGTTGTTTTAGCGAACAGAAAAATAACATTTTAGTAATAAAGTAGACAGAAGCCTTACTGCAAGTGATGGTTGTGGGTTCTTATCTAATTGAAGGGTTCCGTTGTTTATGTTTAAAATAAAGCTTTTTCCCAATCTGATAACAGATAACATGTAACATTGGGCTTAAGTTAGTAAAATTGGATAAGGGTGCAATATATTAGAATATCTACAATTTTTCATTGAAATTTAAAAAAACACAATGTGTGTTTTTTTCACAGCAGGTAGAGGGAACCTTGGAACTCAATATTAAGGCAATCCGTTCCCATTAAAATGTTTCCAGGTTCCACTATCCGTCGTTGTTGTTTGAGTGACGGTACTTCACGCTGTTCTTTGCCTCTATACCAGAGCGAGTAATTGAAAATAATAAACATTTAATTTTTTCTAGTGGAAATCGAACCCTCAATCTTTTGTATATACACGCACGGTTGTACTCCTACGCTACAACTGAACTGAATATATTCTTATATAAAATAAAAAAATAATTTAAAAAAACAGCTTTACGATGTATTCCGCACACAACAGGGTAGGCAGAGGGAACCTAATGTTAAGACACTCTGTTCCCCACTTTCTGCAGAATTCTGGAAGCATTGCGTGTTGAGTGGCAGCACTCGACGCCGCGCTTAGCCTCGACACTAGAGCGAAGAAATGGAAATATAAATTTAAGTAAATATTTCATCTCCTCGAGTGGGGATCGAACCCACAACCAGTCGGTTTTACAATCACACTTCCTGCCGCTGTGCCACGACTGGCCAATATTAAATGCATAGTGCATAAAATAAGAACATATTAAACTCTACTAATATTCTCCATCTTTGTTTTACGTCTTCAATACAACTTGTATTAACGTAGCAATATCCAAGTTTTCTCACTACTACTACTACTACAACTGTAGAAGTAGAACTGTTGCGATCCTGTCTTGTAATACTTGTGTTTGTTTCCTTATTTGTAGGGTCACTTCGAACTTCCCTTATTAAACCCTTCGTGGAAGTTCTGATATAGGAAAGTGTGTATATAAAAGTTATTGTTTAATGAATACATTTTTTCTGATAACAAAATGCTTCAAGAATTCTGTGATTTACATTTAATATGAATTAAACAATAAAATATTGGTACTAATTTATATAAAAAAAAAAATTATTTGTGGCATTCTGGAGGCTTACACGCAATGCCTCCAGAACTCAGCGGAAAGTGGGAAACGGAGTGTCTTAATACTAAGTTCCCTCTGCGTACCCTGCAGTGTGCGGGATACAGCGTGAAGCAAAAAGAATCACATGTGACAAGTTATTCTATTCTCTGCATTCTGAAAAAGGAGATTGATGCGACTGGGACGGATTCCAATGTCATCATCATCTGTATTTTTTTTAGCTTTTCGCTTTATCTCACACATAAGAACATAGGAACCTAGGACCTAGGAACTTAGAACCTAGGAACTTAGGATAGTGTTAAAACACCAAATTATGGAGATATTGCGAGTTGAGGCACGAATTCGAAGTCACAACCGTCACTGCACTTAGTCACGCTTAGCCTCTACTGTGTTATAACGGAATTAAATTTATTTTTACCACTTTTGTTATATAACACAACAGTCCTTAACATAATTTATTGAACATAAAACTGTACGACGTACGTATGTACACTCATCGACGTATATTTAGGATTAGTGTTAAATGGGCTTTTATTCGATTTTCCTCGTGAGAAAAGGCCTTAAGACTTACGAAAATATATAAAAATAATAAATTATGTTTATATTGCATTTTTATTGTAGTTGCCAAAGATATAAGAACTTATTGAAAACCTCCACTTTCCATCCATTTTATACAAATTATTTTCATTTTTCCGTTCTGCGAGACAAAATGCAGCGTTGAGCTCCGCAACTCAACACGCAGTATCTCCATTCAATTGGAAAATAGAGAGTGTCTTAAGACAAAGTTCTCTTTACTGACTATTTTTTACAAGGACTATGCAAGAAGTAAATATAAAAATTTCCTCATTTCATGGGAATCGAAGCCACCATCGATCATCTATCAAATATAATTAATTTCGTCACGCCTTTAACTTAGATATTTTCAATAATATTTTGTGTTAGCTAGAAGTAATAATTTTGAACTCAATTAAATATAAATCGCTTTTAATTTGGACCACAAAATTTAGAAACGAGGTCAATGGCCTATAGGCGAGGTAATTTGACATAAATCCGCGGAGAGCTATCGACACGCCTACCCGAATGTATTTCTCCGCACGAATTCTTTCACAAATATAATTTTATTGCTGAGAAATTTTCTTTTGTTATTACTGTAGAAATGGCTCCTCTAATTTCTTGGTGGACGCCTGCCAAATGTCCTGATAAACAAGGATAAGAGTTTAAAGCGATTTTTGTTTCTTGTTTGCTCGACTGTGACACTATAAAATGTCGAATAATGTGTTTGCTTCGATTTGTGTGTTTATTTGTGTTTTTGTTATTTAATTCTTAAAAAAATCAATATTATATATTTTTTTCGATTTTTAACTATTCTTTAAAAAGAAGTTATAAATTATTTGTAGTAAATAGTTGTTTGAATAAACTATGAACAATATTTTCTAAAATTGTTTAATCCGTAAAACGAATTACCTAACATTATGATCTCCATAGGAAATCTGAATGTAATAAATAAACAAAAGGTATATTAGTAAAATAAAATAAATAAATCAGCTTCACGCTGTATCCCGCATACAGCAGGGTAGGCAGAAGGAACTTAGTATTAAGACACTCCGTTCCGCACTTTCTGCCGAAATCTAGAGGCATTTGCGTGTTGAGTGGCAGAACTCAACGCCGCGCTTTGCCTCGACACCAGAGCGAAGAAATGGAAATATAAATTTAAGTAAATATATATATTAGTATTTTTCCGTATTTTAATTAAGTAATAAAGCGAAAGAAAAAATACATTAGCCAATGCAAAATAAAATTTAGAATTTTCAAGCCCGAATTTTCTCTGCATATTCACTCGCTGTGTACTACAGTATGTTCAGTTTAGCAAATATTTGTTGAGAAATGTAAATATTTCAGCTGGCGAGAGCACAAAATACGACTTTGGTCAGCCTTAGATGCGAATAAAATTCTTGTTCACATGTTTTACAATTTGAATAAAACAACTAGGTATAGCTTAAAACTATTCTATACTGTTATAGTAACAAAATTTTGCTTCTTGAACAATTTTAAATTGAACTTATTAAGTATATATTTTAGACGAAGTTTGTTTATCATGAAGCCAGTTGTGATTCAAGGGTACAAGCGTTGCGTAAACGCAACAGGTTCAGGATTCCCACTTGATGAAAATAAATGTTTATTATTTTAATTTTCTCTCTTCTGATAACGAGGCAAAACGCAGCGTTAAGATCCACCACTCAACACGCATTGCGTCCAGAATTCGGCAATGTCTTAATGGAAACAGACTGTCTTATCACTACGTTCCCAAATTCCATCTGCTTATCCTGATAAAAAAGCTTAAAAAAAATATTTCTAAAAACAAAAACCCCGACTGCATAAAATTAAAAAGAAAATAAACATGCCCAATAGTTTTTTAAGGATTAACAGCCGGGACCGCTTTAAATTATGCGGGGTTCCTGGCAAAGATTTCATTGATTGAAGAATTACATACAGGTTTCCGGTTTCCGAGACGACAGCTTTCTGAAGGACTGATACTACTAACTTAAAGACGATGCAAAACTGCTTTTAAAAGGCCTGATTTATTTAATAAAATTAAAACTAAATTATTAACTTTTTAATCCTACAGCCATTGGACTATATATAATATATTTATATAATATTATATTATAATATTATATATACATATTCGAGAAATAATTTACTAACCCGTGCTCGAGATCATTGCTCCTCCAAATACAATAAAGTATAAAATCTTTTTAGGTGTCTGGAAACTTAATTTCATTATCATTATCATAAATTACAATATAAGATGAGATAAGGTCGAACAACGTGCGTAGTTGAGATGCAAATGGGATTTCTGAAATGGTTCACAACGAGATTATTGAAGGTCGGTGGTACCTAAAATTGTGAATATTATAGAGCTTTACTATGTAAATATTTTGTATTATTTATTTAGAGGTTGTGGCGCAGGGGCGTTGTAAGTTCGATTCTCACTCGAGGAAATGAAATATTTTCGTTTGTAGAGCCATTTCCTTCGACGAGCCAAACAAGAATTCAGCGGAACATGTAGAAAGGAGTGTCTTAACAATAAATTCCTCGGTCTACCGTGCTTTGTGCGGAATACAGAGTGAGGATAAAAAAAATCGATCGATACCACATTATATGCATTTAATATTTGATTAATAGTTTAAAAAGCATTCTTAAAGGCCGTCGTGGCGCACAGTACAGCGTCTTACTTCAACCATGACAGTTGTCGGTTCGATTTCTACTCGGAGGAACGAATTATAACCTAACCTAACAATAAAAGTCTCAGATATCATATTTGGCGGAAAATGACAAATAGTGTCTTAACACTAGATTCTCTCTGCTCACCCAATATATAAATTTGAAAAAAAAAATCACAAAAATTATAAAACAATCTATGTGTTAATTAAAAGATATGTATAACCAAATTACTAATAACTGGTCGTTAAAATGACAATTGTATGACTTTCAGAATCGTTACTTCGTAGAACGTGACCTACGATAGGGTCGTTATTTGGACACGTTATTATTGAAATGTTATAATGGCTTCGACGGCTAACGCTGTATAGCTTCAAAGGGGGATGCGGGATGCATCCCGCACGTAGCGGGATACGCACAGAAAACGTAGTGTTAAGACACTCCGTTCGCCAATTACCGCCCAATAAGAAATTATGGTGACACTTACACAATAAGAAACTATGGTGTATATGATATATATATATATATATTTTTAGCTTCACGTTGTGGAATGGAAATATAAATTTAAGTAAATATTTCATCTCCTCGAGTGGGGATCGAACCCACAACCAGTCGGTTTTACAGTCACACTTCGGGCCGCTGCGCCACGACTGGCTTCAACTATGGTGACAATTCTTATTTATTTGTTTTCTGTTTCTAATATAATTGATTAGGGATTGAATCTACAAGCACAGTCAGACACAGTACGACGATCCGTGTTACGTCATTCGTTATACTGTGGAAAGAATTTGTATTAATAGTCTTCCACAAATCTATTAGTACGTTTTTAAGTAATTTACAATAGATCATTTACATAATTATTTTATTAAAAGACATTATATTAAGCCAGAGGCCAATCATGATAAGGCAAAGTGTGACTGTAAAATCGACTGGTTGTGGGTTCGATCCCCACTCGTGGAAATGAAATATTTATTTACATTTATATTTTCATTTCTTCGCTCTGGTGACAAGGCAAATTGCGGCGTCGAGTTCCGCCACTCAACACGCAATGCCTCCAAAATTCGGCGGAAAGTGGGGAACGGAGTGTCTTAACACTATGTTCTCTACCTACACTGCTGTGTGCGGGATACAACGTGAAGCTGATTATATTAAATATCCAAATCTAAAATATAGAACTTAAGCGAAAATATTCTTTTTAAATATAACATAATCAGATACGTAATTGCTTCTAACGCTTTGCCCGTTTCATATCTAGTACCGGTAGTAGATGCATCTTTATCATCTCTTGATATATAAAGAAGATAACTTTAATATAGACTAACTAAAATGAATATTAGGAAATAAATATATAAATTTTCAAAAAATACTAATTTATATATTCTGAAACAAAGAAACAGCAGTTCAACACAGTAGTAATTCTTTACTCTACAATATTAAAAAAATATAGAGTTTTATATAATATTAAAATATTTAAATCAATAAATAAAATCACTCTCATATCAGCTACTCTGTAAGCTTCATAGCTAAGATAGTACTTCAAAATTGGAGTACTCAAACAAAGTTTCTGGGTAATTTCACCTAAATAGTAAGTAAAGGTAATTTTAGTAATTTCAATTGAATACTACGATGTTGCGGTACTATATTCTGCTTCAAAGAATATATTTACTGACTATTGTAGTAAAGGACATCGTGGCGTAGCGGTACAAAGGTGTGGCTATAAAGTGGCCGTTGTGGGTCCGATTCCCACTCGAGGGAACAAATTATTAATTATTCGCTCTAGCACCAAGACAAAAGCCCGGCGTTGAGTTCCGCCACTCAACACGCAAATCCTCGATAAATTCATTGGAAAATGTATGATTATTATTGTAAAGCTTTATCCCGCATAACAAAGAAGGTAGAGAAAATCCAATTTCCAAACACTCCAATCGCCATTTTCCACGAAACATTACGTATTAAGTAACGGAACTCAACGCCATGTTTCTTCAAACGAAAGCGTGCAAGCGAAGCGATCGAACCATACCTATCTTTGCGGTTAGGCTATATCCCACTGCGCCACCATGACGTTACTATTGTAGTATAGTTATATTATTTTACTATTCTCACTAACGAAGCGCGGAACACTCGCTACAGCCGAGCGTAATGTTAATTAGCTTTATATGAACACAGCGCACCTACTCGCTAGCGAGAATGATTCCAACTAAAATTAATGGATTCCAGACTAAATAATTAGGAGGAATGGTATTTGTTATTATAACAATGTTAATCAATTGTACATATTTCAAAATCATGTTATAGTTAATTTTATTCGTATAAAAAGTAAAAATTGTGGCAAGTCGTGGCGCAGGGGCACAAAGTGTGACTGTATTACCGACTGGTTGTGGGTTCGATCCTCACTTGAGGAGATGAAATATTTACTTAAATGTATATTTCCATTTCTTCGCTCTGGTGTCCAGGCAAAGCGCGGCGTTGAGTTCTGCCACTCAACACGTAATGCCTCCAGAATTCGGCAGAAAGTGGGGAATGGTGTGTCTTAACACTAGGTTCCGTCTACTTACCCTGCTGTATGCGGGATACAGCTTGAAGCGGAAAAAAAAAGTAAAAAAACCGGTTAAGTGCGAGTCGGATTCCCCACCACGTCAACGAGTACCTACAACTTATAAAAGCTAATAAGCTTATGTTAGGGATGATATGCACTCAATTTATATGCAATTAACTACAAATATATATATTTGAAATATTTTTTTTCTTGAAATATCTACAAATTTTCACTTCGAATTTTTCCTTTATATATAATATTGCCAAAAAAACATAGAGATAAATAACTTAGTTAAACGCCGCACTTTCTGCGGCCACCGTTATATTTATTGTTTTCGGTAAAATTAATTCATAAATTAAGGTTTTGGTTCACATATTACAATAAAATAAAATAGTAATAACCATATTAAAATCATTTTTTTAACACATTATAGACTCAATTTCCATTTGAAAACCAGTTTAATTAAAAATTATAATGGAAAGTGGATAAATAGTGCAAAATAAAAAAAACTTCACATTAAATTAAAAACAATAATACCGATTTGAAACCATTCTCTATGGCAACTTCGTTAAAATAATAAATAATTTTTATTTCAAGCTGAACGTGTCAGACATGGACCGCTGTCTGCGGTCTGCGGGTGCTAGAACAGCGAAAATATTGGCATTCGCGTCGTTTCACTCGTATTACTACAACATAAGGTGAAAATTACTGTTAAATTAATTTTTTTATTGAAAAACTGAAAAAATATCAACCTTTTTTACTTTTTAGAGTGTTATTTATTACTAAGGAAAGAAAAATACTTTTTTGGAAAACATTTTTTTTCACATCCTGCTACGTTAAAATTTATGTACAATATGCAAAAAAAATATTTGAGAAAAAAAATATTTTTAATTTCTGGTAGTTTTTCTAAATTTATAAATATATTCATATATGTATATCGTTGATTTAATAGCCCACCTAAAACAAAAGCTCAATATTTTTTTTTTTATAATCACGAGAGGAATCGTAAATGAGACGACGCGACGGTGAGTTTTTGGCAATTTTCTTTTTCAAGATAATAATGTACTTTGTACCTTTGGGACTAATTATCACGTGAAACCACTAAATAATTGACTTACGTACAGTTTCCATATAGAGCTTTGATTTAAGTATATATTCGAAGGTGCTTCATTTAAGTTGTCAAATTTATTTTTTGGTGGTTGAAAACGTAAAAATGAAATTATCAAAACACTAACTGTTATGATGAGGCTAGTCGTGGCGCAGTGGCACGAGGTGTGACTGCAAAACCGACTGGTTGTGGGTTCGATCCCCACTCGAGGAAATGAAATATTTATTTACATTTATATTTCCATTTCTCCGCTCTGGTGTCGAGGTTAAGCGCGGCGTTGAGTTCTGCCACTCAACACGCAATGCCTCCAGAATTCGGCAAAAAGTGGGGAATGGAGTGTCTTAACACTAGGTTCCATCTGCCTACCCTGCTGTGTGCGGGATATAGCGTGAAGCTGATAATAAACTAACTGATAAGAAAAGTTTGATACAAATTAAGTTTTATTAATTTTACATTTTTCACGCATAAATAATAGGCAAAAAAAAACTCGTGTCGAAAATTCAGTTCTTCGCTTTCCGATTAAATTAGAGACAATCGGTTGTTGAGTGACGGTATTTTTTTTTCCAATATTATGGACATGAGGCTGTCATAGTGCTGTGGCAGACTCTATAGTCAATTAATCTATAGCTCAGAGATTGAATTATTTTCCTTTCTACATTCTGGTAGAGTAAGATTGAAAGTCAATAAGATCACATCACTCCGTATTTTTTTTTGAAAATATATTACCAATGTTTGAAATATATATTACCATTTTGAATTATGACACTATAAATTTACGAAACGACATAACAAATTATCCGAGTTTAATTAAAGATGCGATCTAAGCGGATCATAATTAAAAATCTTATTTCCATTTCAGATAATCGAAATGATTTAGTAGTTCACAAGCCACGACTAAACCCAAATTTTTGATAACAACCTCGAGGACTTATTCAGAAGGCGGTGTAACTGTCCATTTAAATATATACGGTAATTTATATTAGCCGTCGTGGCACAGGGATGTGTCCGTAAACGCGACGGTTGTGAGTTCGATTCCCACTCGGGGGAATGAATTATTATTTATTTATTAATATTGTCATTTCTTTGCTCTGTTAACGAGGCTTACCTTGGTACCAGAGCGAAGCTCGGTCGCGCTTTAACGCGGCGTTGAGTTCTGCCGCTCAACGCGCAACGCCTTATATAAAAACAAAAATATAAATTATTAGTAGCTTAAAACATTCTTTAATTTATATCATTAAGAATATTCTTGTGACAGTCTTACTTTGAAATTGAGTTTGTAAATACATTTTCATAATGCGTTCATCTGGAAGAATTGTGTTGAGTAACGGAACTCAACGCCGCTCTTTGCCTCGTTACCAGAGCGAGGAAAACGAAATATAAAATATTCAATTTCTTCGAATGCGAATCGAAATCACTACTTGTCGCGCTTACAGTTACACGCACCACGACTGGTTTCGAAAATCTATCTGAGTTTTGAAAAAAAAGCGATAAAATATTTTGCAATACCTCCTAACAAATACATATTGACCACACTCTACTAAATATACGCCCAAAATTTCAGAAGACCACACACAGACCTTGCACAAAACTTTAGAAGAACCTACGACCATAAATTATTATTGTTATTACACCGTTATAGTACATATATATAAGATCGTAAAACGAAAGAAATATAGCCATGTTTTTGTATTGGAAAAGATAAGCTTAATATACAATGCGGGCTTAGTTTTTCATCTCACTGAAGTGTAGTAGAATCAGCTATGAAAAGATTAATAGTTATCCCGATTCGTGCTGAGAATCACTTGGCCCCAAAACCTACAATGTGATATGAGATCTTGACAGCTGTTATACAATCGATATGGATTTTCAGGAGGCGCATTTTCTATTTTTAGGTTTGACTGTAAAATTTGAGCCAAATTTGAAAGATGAATGTTACGTTATTTGTTGGTGTTGTGGTTTAATTTTGTATTGAAATTGAACACAAGAATATTTTCACTTAAAATAACCACTCGCGGCTTCACCCGCTTGAACTACTCAGTTAATTTTTTTTTATACATCTTCTACTCATAATCTGAACTTATCACTTACACTAATTTATCATTTGCCACTCAGTTAAAAAAGAAAAGCTAAATAAAGTATCACCAAAAAATATATAACAAATAATAAATAAATAATACAACGTTAAATCGCCTTCAAAGGATACGAGTTCTTCTCAAACCGATATAAGATTTCAATTTGTTTATTCTTAAACCTTCTACTATGTAATTACATCTAAAATTCAATGGGATGCCAATACAAAAAACATATGTCATATGATTTTTTTTGATTGTATCAAAAAAAATATAAAAAATATAAAATTAGTATTCTTTATTTCTTATTAGTTATATATTTCTTTGCTGACGCTATTTTTATGTCATTATGATTACCTATTTGTATGTATTTGTCTGTTCAGTTTTACAATAGATTATCTATTCATGTATAAATATGTAGTACTTTATATGAGAATTACGGATAAAAATGTTTTTACCAATAATTTCAAAGTGAGGATATAAAAATGCTTCATTCTTTCGAGTGGCAATCGAAGCCGCTACCATCGCGCTTACGTTTTCGACATCGTAACTTTCAATTAAACAACCCAGCTCGTTTTCTTCAATAATCAGAATAAGGCTATAGCAGAAGTTGAAGTACCTACTTTTAAAACTCAAACAGTAAATCGCAGTCAAAGTTTTTTATTAAAGCGCGACCAAATGCGAGTCCAGTTCGCGAAATTATCGTCCTGCTTCCATTACTTTTACCGATATTGCTTTTTTGTTGATAAAAGTGAATGTTCATAAATATTAAGAAATATTTAATATTAAAAATTAAAATTAAATTAAATTATCTTCACGCTGTATCCCGCACACAGCAGGGTAGGCAGAGGGAACCTAGTGTTAAGACACTCCGTTCCCCACTTTCTGCCGAATTCTGGAGGCATTGCGTGTTGAGTGACAGAACTCAACGCCGCGCTTAACCTCGACACCAGAGCGAAGAAATGGAAATATACATTTAAGTAAATATTTCATCTCCTCGAGTGAGGATCGAACCCACAACCAGTCGGTTTTGCAGTCACACCTCGTGCCGCTGCGCCACGACCAGCCTCAATTCATTTAATATTAAGAAGTTAAAATGTTTTTGTCTTATGAAATGGATATGTATAGCGAAATCAGCGTTGTTGATTTGCTACTTTCATAATAATATCTTTGGTATTCGTGAGTTTTAAATTAAAATATTTAACCCAATTTATTTGTGGCTATTTTGGCATTCGAAAATATATTTTTTTGTAAATATGTTTTGAATACTTTTTGAATAAACTATAGTTTCAGATAGTAGCTTTTAAAATAGTTTGATTTTAAAGTGTTACTTGAAAGTTGAGGCCAGTCGTGGCGCAGGGGCACAAAGTGTGATTGTAAACGCTACTGGTTGTGGGTTCGATCCCGACTCGAGGAGATGAAATATTTATTTAAATTTCTATATTCTTTTCTTCGCTCTGGTGTCAAGGCAAAGCTCGGCGTTGAGCCCCGCCAATCAACACGCAATGCCTCCAGAATTAAGCGGAACGTGGGAAATTGTGTATCTTAACACTAGGTTCCCTCTGGCTGCTCTGCTGTGTACAGAATACAGCGTGAAGCTGATGTGATTTTATTCGATTTTTTACTCGACTATTAATCTTAACTAGATGTCCATATTCATTTGATCTTTGGGATATCGACCCGATTGGTCTTCTGGACCTAGAATCATCATTCGCACGGACGGCGTCATTTTATATAATTTATATGTATGTTTTATTTTCATAAACAAAAAACAGCGTTAAGTTCCGCCACTCAACATGCAATGGCTCAAAACATTAAACGTATTATAATTATTTTGTAGACAAAGTAACAAAAATCCATCTTATTGTTTAATTAAGCTTGTCCGTACAAACTTTAAGTTATCTGAACATATTTTTTCTTTTAGAAACTTTTTAATTGGGGCGAATTTTTAATTAGAAAAGTTGGCTTAATTTTTTCTTTCGTGTTCATTTTTAACTTTTGTCAACGTCGACCTTTTAATCTTGATGTTTAAAAAAATAATTTAACTAACCCCTTTTGCACTAATATATATTTTTTTCTAAATAGTTATATTGTCTTACGCTGCATACCGCTTATAGCAGGATAGGTACAGATAGGATAGGCACAAACTTGGAGATATTCCGTGGGGAGTGGCGGAACTCAGCGCCGTACTTTCATTCATCGTTCTCAGAACTAGTAAATGAAAATAATACGAGTAAAAATTGAATCCACAACCATTGCGTTTACAGGCAAATGAATAACTATAAGGTATTTAAAAAAAAACAAATACATATTATCTTTACAAAATTAAAAACAAAATCGCCTCTGAGTGATATCATATTACTTCATTTGTATCCAAGAATCGAATTGACTTTCTATTAGTCTCCTTTCCTAGGCCTTAAGAGTGTTTCTCCTCTCTCACATTAGGCTTTCCGCCCACTCTGGTATATGTAGGATATAATGTGAACCTAAAAAATAATTAATTAATATTATATATTTATAATGTGACGTACATTATTTTAGGTTTTGTTTAGTTAAGAAATATTAAATGTATTGTGAAAACAATATGAACTTTTATTTATCTAGTCAAAGAAATATTTAAAGGGAAAGTAGAATTACTGTACAAAAATGCTCTTTAATGCATATCATATCATAAAATGACTGACTGAAACTTCACTATTCTTAAAATTAAATATAGTTCAAGCTGGAGAAGCCGCGGGCGGGTTGCGGGTAATTTATATATTAAACTCTTTCTTTACTGTCTGACAGACAACGCACTGTAGAAGCAAGAAACCTAAAAACAGAAAACCCTAGAAACCTGATATTTGACAAGTAATTCCCTTGGACAGTGACAGTGCACTAATGAATATTTCTTAAAAGTTTCACGGGAATAAACAATTTTTTTTATCAGCTTTATGCTGTATCCTGCACACAGCAGGATAGGTAGAGGGAACCTGGTGTTAAGACACACGTTTCCCCACTTTCTGCCGAGTTCTGGAGACATTGCGTTGACGGAACTCAACGCCACGCTTTGCCTCGACACCAGAGCGAAGAAATGAAAGTAGTATATAAATGTAAATAAATATTTCATTTACTCGAGTGGGGATCGAACCCACAACCAGTCGATTTTACAGCCATACTTTGTGCCCCTGCGCCACGACTGGCCTCAACTGAAATTAACAGTAGATAATACTTATTTTACTCTTACAGTCCAAGTTACCATATTTACGAGTTACAGATTTGTTAGTATATAAAATTTCACAAACAAAACTATAAACAAAAGCCATGGAAAGATAGCACTTTTCTTCTAAAGTCAATTTATCCAATAACCTACATTGTCACTAACGTATATATATTATACTTTAAAACTGAATGGTTTCTAAGCGCATTTATAAAAGAGATTTATTTATAATAGTGTTAACAGTTAATGGTGATTAAAGATGACGTTGTTTAACGCTAATAGTACTTACATATGGGTTTTATTGTATAACATTCTATTATTGTTATTTATTGTATAATATTCATTTCTTGAGGCCATCGTGGCGCAGAGGCACTAGGAAGTGACTGTAACGTGACGATTGTGGATTCGATACCCACTCGAGGGAATGAATTGTTGTTTATTAATATTTTCTGGCACCAAAGCAAAGGCCATGCGTTGAGTTTTGTTGAGACACTCAACATGCAATGCCTCGAAAAATTCGGTAGAAAGTGGGAAACGGAGTTTGTTAACACTAGATTCTCTCTGCCTACCCTGCTGTATGCGGGATACAGAGTGAAGCTGATTCATTTGTGGGGACTGCAAAGCGTGCATTATAGTTTCCTCTTTTAAAAATCAGCTTCGCGCTGTATCCCGCACACAGCAAGGTAGGCAGAGGGAACCTAGAGTTAAGACACTCCGTTCCCCACTTTCTGCCGAATTCTGGAGGCATTGCGTATTGAGTGGCAGAAGTCAACGCCGCGCTTAACCTCGACACCAACCTCGTTTCCTCTTTTAGTGCCCTCTTTTACCCACCGAGGAGAGTACCTACATATTTGCGCGTTGTTTATCAGCCACTCAGTAACGGAGCAGTTTGGTAAACTTGTACGTGTAAATAAAAACAAACCTCTCTTTGTACTACGCACCACCAATCTTATATTAATAAAAGCAATTATTTCGAGTTTCATTATCTGGAGAAGGTATTAATCTTACTAGACTACTAGGTTCCCTTTGTATTCCCTGCTATGCATGGGATACAGCTTCTCACAACCATACTTGCATCTTCAATCAAATATTTTCCATGTGAGCCATATTTTTTAAAATATGAGTATATTTTTACACAAAATGAAGATATAAGTAGTGAGTTACGTTAGCTTTAGTAAATTTGAACAAAGCTGTTAATGGCCACGTGGTCATCCTGATATACGAGTACCAACGGCTGAAAGGCGGCAAACAAACATTTTCTTGAAAATTCCCGATATTTAAAACCTATAATTTATTACTAATCTAAGAGATAACTAACTATACATATCAACTCTCAGATAAAATGTTAATTTGCATCAATATAATCTGCATAATTGGCGATTTCAAAAACAACTTAATTTGCTTTAACGTGACTACATCAAATTATTTTTTGCCGTTGCATATTATCACAGATATTTCTGTGAACTTACGTGACTACTTATAGTAAGTGTTTGTTCGTCGTAAAAATAATTTTAAAATTATGATTATTGAACATTTCTTGAATACTGACAAGGTGTCTGTATCAAATATGGCATTGCGACTTAATATTGTATATTATATGAGATATTAGAAAAAATATAGTTAGGCTAAGTTAGTTGTAATAAGTAAATTATTAGATTTTGGTAAAAGAATATTAACGTCTACTTCTCCTTTATTAAAATGTAATAGTTTAAAAATATAACTTCCTGGACTTTACAAACACCTTTGCGTCGATGTTTACTTTGATTAAATTAATATTTTTAGCTTCAGTTTTAACCCTAACTGGGGGCCAGAGAGAATGGAACGCCAAAGGCTTCGTTCGGCCTCTGTATACTTTTTCGCCTCGTCTACTGACATCAACCTGTTCATACATTCTTGGAGGCTCCTCAGAGTTTTGACCCAATATTATCGATACACTGTTCTCGAAGTTCAGCCAAGGCCCTTTTTCTTTTCTTATCACTCGTTGTCCCGGCGTATCCAAACCACCCCCATAAATTCTTATTCATTCTTACTTTGACATTCTGCTTTTTTGTTAGTTTGTCAAATTTGCTTTTTATGATTTTTAAAATGCAGAACGCCACGGTTTCCCTTGATATCAGAGCTGAGATTTCCTCGAGTAGAGATTTCTCGAATAGAATCCGCATCCTGCCACGTTTACTACTACTTACTTACTAGTCACGCGTTTGTGCAATTGCGCCACGCCTAGCCTCCTCAAGTAGTCCTCATAATGTCTATATGTCGTAGTAATGCACTACACAAGGTGACCATTTATCTCATTTGTAACATTCTACATTAATAAAACTCACCAAAACCAATAAAATAAATATTTCTTACTAATCCGTAAATTTACTGAATGTTGATTACCAATCTCCCATCGAAACCGAGCCATATTAAAACCATTGAGCTGTCACCACGTCACAAATTTATACAATAATCTAATACGATAATGTCCTATTATAATAAGCCTATAAATCTTACATCTCGTGTAGATTAGAAAAGATGTCACGTTAGATTATTTTCTACCATTTACTATACTATTAAGCTGCAAAACGTTAAACAGAATACATACAAATCAATTATGGAATATATGCAAATATGTTTATAAAAAGTGAATAACGTCAATCACGCGTGTAATTTATTCCTCACGATGCGTTTTTTTATTGAAATAGTTCTAACGTTAATATGAAATATTGAGATGCTCGAAGCTAATAAATCTATCAAATTGGCCGCCATTATGACTTGCGTAGTGGATTGAAGAATAACTTAACTGTGTGTATGTGATATAAAATATTGTAATGATGCAATGTGAATCTATTGTGGCACGATAGTGTCCGATTAAACTGGTGATAGTTTTGTGTTCAGTCACTACATCAGGGAACATTTTGTATATTTTGTTTTAATTGAATGGATAACAGAACGAATGCACACTTCCTCAGGTTTCCTCTGCTTATACCGTTTTGCAGGAAATATCGTAACTATTACTAACCTATTTATTATGAAACAGAAATCTCTAGATTTTATTTCTCAATATACAAGTACAGCCTTAAAATAGATGAAATAATTTAAGAACGGAGAAAATCGCAAGGTTATCTCACACAAAAGCTCTGCCTATCCAATCTGAAAAGTATTCATATAAGATTTAAAGTTAAGTATGTCTTCTTCTTTAACTTGTTAAAACAAACAACAATACAATACAAACTATTATAACATTGCACTGTGCTCTTTTTTCTAGTTTATTTTCCTTTCTCCATTCATGCGTAAATTTCATTTTTTCACACAAACTTCCTAATATAGGAAGATTGCGAAATACGATCGTAGAAAGCGAGTGCTTCTTAGTTGTGCGTAACTAAATACTTTAATGATCAAAAGTATAGAATATAAATGTATGAAATGAAACGTATTAATAAATTAAATTCATTGACTAATTAATATAAATGAGTAAAGAAACTTGTAAATTTTTAAGGAATATAGCTTATATATTTTAAGAACATAGCTTAAAAAAATGGAAAAAGCGATAAAGTTAAGCTTGAGCTTTAATCCAGATGTTTTAGTTTTTTGTTTTGAGTGCCTGAAAATCATATTAATAATTTAAAGAGGCCAGTCGTGGTGCAGGGGCGTAAAGCGTGACTGTAAAATCGACTGGTTGTGGGTTTGATCCCCACTCGAGGAAAGGAAATATTTATTTACAGTTATATTTTCATTTCCTCGCTCTGGTGTCAAACCCCAGCGTTGAGTTCCGCCACTCAATACGCAATGCCTCCAGAACTCGGCGGAAAGTGGGGAACGGAGTGTCTGAACACTAGTTTCCCTCTGCCTACCCTGCTGAGTGCGGTATAAAACGTGAAGCTAATTTATTTATTTATTTTATTTAAAGACACAAGTGTATTTAAAATACAACCTTTAATATTCTTTATTTTAAGCTTTAATTAAAATATTACAGTGACTGACTGTTATTGCTGTGATTGTGGGATTAATCACCGCAGGATTATATTTTAATTTTTCTGCTGTGGTCGCTACTCACTCAAAAATTGGGCAGAAACTTTAGAGAAAGTGTCTTAACACTAGATTACCACAGCCAATTATTGACTTTATATATTTCTTTACGAGAGAGAAAAGAGAGAATTTTGAGAACTACTTATTAATTTTAAACTCACGGTTTAAGTTAATTTAATCTGTCTTTGAAGATCATTCAAATCATACATTTATGTATATATATAGTAAAAATGTAAGTGATCGCTGTCTGTATACGGGAAATGTATAAGAAAATCGATTAGTGTAGGCATTTATCAATGTAACAGAACCGAAAATAATAATTTTGAAAATTTTTCTCTGTGCATTTGTGAACACTAATCTCGGAAATTGATTAACCGATTTAATTGCAATCTACAATTTTTATATTTAGGCAAACTTCCCTTAATATTTTGTGTTTATTTTGGTTTAATCTTTCATGAATAAAAACTTAGTTCTTTTCTATACGTCATATAATAAAATTGTAACTGATCGCCGTCTGTACATGGAAGATATGTGAGAAAATTTATTACTATTTTTCAATATAATAGAACCCAGAACAATGATTTTTAAAAGTTTTGTCTGTTTAACTACTGATGTCACTATTATATTTTTACAGTGCCCTTAACATCTAGTGTTTGTTTTATTTAAGCTGGCTTTTATATAAAGAGTCATATAAATATGAAATATTTTGTTTGCCAAAATAACTATTTTGTTGAATTGGCTGAAACTTACAATTTATGGATTTCAATATATGGATATTGTCTTTAAAATAAAATAAATAAATTAGCTTCACGCTGTATCCTGCACACAGCAGGGTAGGCAGAGGGAACCTAGTGTAAGACACTCTGTTCCCCACTCTCTGCCGAACTATGGAGGCATTGCGTGTTAACTGGCAGATCTCGCGTCGCGCTTTGCCTCGGCACCAGAGCGAAGAAATGGCAATATAAATTTAAGTAAATATTTCGTCCCCTCGAATGGGGGCGAACCCACAACCAGTCGGTTTTACAGTCACACTTCGTGCCACTGCGCCACGACTGCCCTCCATAATAATAATAATAATAATAAAAATAATAATAAACTATCCTTTTTTTAATTAGCTGAAAATTATGTTTTCAATATATGAATATTGTCTTTATAATGACAACGTTATTAGAAATATTTCGTTCAAGCGGGCGCAGCCGCGAAAAGGTCGCTAGTATAAAATATATTAAATTAACACACGATATATGTCTACATATATAAGCAGATAGATCTCTACAATGTAACAATTACAATCACGTACGTCTGGACAGTTGAATTGTAAATTGGATTTTCTCTTTCAATCGCCATATTCTTTTGAGATTAACATTAATAACTGCTATAATACACTGTTATAATAGTATTGATGAAATCGCGTTTTCTTTCTTTTGTGTGCTTAAGACTTTTGATGAGGCTTGTAATGTTTATATGCATCTTGTTAGAGACAGTGTTGCTTCAATTTCTTTTTTTTTATTCCTTGTATGCGTCTTGTTTTGGTCACGTACGCAGAGAATCTAGTATTGAGACACTCCGTTCTGCATTTTTGGGGGAAATTAAAATTTTTAATTAAATATAAACCATGTGATAACAATAGATTCCTTCTTAATCAAATATTCACCTGAGTGGAAATCGAACCCATAACCGTCGTGTTTGCAGTCAGACACTGTGCCGCTGAGCCGTGACATCTTATTCGGCCAATTTATGTAAAAAAAAAAACTTTGAGCAAGAAAACGTTGAGTGCGTGTGGATTCAAAGGTCATTGAAAGCGTATAATGTTAACTTTACTCAATATCTAAAAGAATGTTCAATAAAATATACATTTTATCATATTATTATTAAACAGTCAGTGGGGAACGCAGTGTCTTAACACTAGGTTCCCTCTGCCTACCCTGCTGTGTGCGGGATACAGCGTGAAGCTGATTTATTGTTAAACAGTTCCTTTGAAATTTATTATACGCCAGCTCATTTTTTCATAAATATTTTTAGTGACTATACTTTAGTTCACTCCTTAATCTTTTATGTTGTTATTAAGCCATATTTTTAATTTATTAGAAAATAGTTTGTTTTAAACAATTTCTTAATTAATTTAAAAAATATATGGTAGCCATCGTAATGCAGTATGATAGCAGTGCTAATTTTATGGTTTTATTCCTTTTGTAAGCAAACAAATATTTTCATTTCCTCTCTTTGATAGGATGAAGCGATATGTTGAATCCCGCTATTCCAACCAATGTTTCAAATTGGGCTGAACAGTGAAGAACAAAGTATCTATCTTTATCTCCACGTACCCTACTATGTGATATATATATATAGAGTACAACTAAAAAAGAAAACAACAAAAAAAATAAACAGGGAACCCTAAAAACGCCAAAAACAAACTCTCACTTTCACACACCAATATCACAGAAAATAAGAAAATACAACATTACAAAAAAATATTCTCCTCTCAACTTTTTATCAAAATTGTAATTACATTATGTAAACATTACATAGCTATTTTGAAGCAAGTCATTTCCTCATACAAGAGTCGATTGGGAACCGTCAATCATGTTAAAAAAGCACGAATCACGTATATATATATAGAGATGTGCTCTATACAAAATTAACTGGATTCCAGAGTGATTTATCATCGTCATATGCATTATATATGCATCTTTCACAATGTTTTTAACTGCATTTTGTTAGGCGAACCAACAAATCAGACACAAAATCAAACTTTTACAATAAATTTATTTACACTTGTTATATACACATATACTCTCGTAGTCACAATATTTAAATATGAATTGTAATGACAAGTTGTCTCGACAATATCTTAGAACGTAATGAACACGAGTGCCTTTTTTTTTTTTTTTTCGAACTTGAGGTAATTGCTGTTAGCCCTATTGGCCTTTACAGCGACACCGGGTGGGTAGGGAAGAGGGTACTCTGTCCCAGAAGAAAAAAGCAAGCACTACCTGGCTGCTTGAGAGGGGTCGACGACTGTAAGGGCGCCCCCTGCGGGGCTCGAACCTCGGCTTACAATCGACGAGCGGGCTGGAGACACACACGAGTGCCGTGCCGTTTGTGCTTATATTGGAAATCCACCGAAAAAGACGCAGCACACTACCGCCACTTAATACAATCGATAATGGAAACAATATCAAATGACGTACTCGTAATTACAGTGACACCTATTACTACATTATAAGTAACTTATGCTAACAATTTTATTATTTATTTTTTGTGTAATTTGTAATTTTTAGGGACGAAGAATTTTGTGAAAAATCAGCTGGTTTTTTTTCTTTTTTGTCAAATATTATAGCAGTATTTTTACTATTTATATTGTCTTTTTATATTCTTTCAAATAAATAAAAATAGGTTCAGGAGTTAAATGGAATGAGATTAATGGAATCTAGTGTTATGACACTCCGTTCCCCATTTTTCGACTTTTTTCGAGACGAGAGAGAGAGAAGTAAAAATTATTCAAATTTAATAATTCCCTCAAATGGGAATCGCATCCACAACTGGCATGCTATATATTATTATATGCAAATATAAACTTAAATATAGTAAGTATTTTACATAAGTTTTACTTCAATATTCAAAACATTATTCAACATCTTCTCTCATCGTTCTCAAGAAACCTGATGTTTATTTTATTTTATATTCATACTAATAAGGTTACTTCCGCTAATTAATTCTCATATAGGCTTACTGGACTCTACAAATATAGGAGAGCATGATATAATAAAGACTGGAAAGGCATTTGATGAAAGTTAACTGATACAGACCATTTTGGTACGAATCATGGCATTTTGTAAAACTGATGTCCACTTTTTCAATTTTAGACATTCCTTGTTTGCTTGCTTCCTTTTATGGTACCTATTCGTTGAGCTAAGAAGTGATGTCCCTCATTTTAGTCCAATTAACGAGACATTGTGTGTTTAATAGCGGAACTCAACGCTGCGCAATTTAATAATAAAGCAATTTTTTTTTATATAAAGATAAAATTAATTATTTAATACCTACTGTAACTACAAAATATAATATTAAAAGAGCCCGAAAAAAAAGCAGATTCTAATAAATTTCTTTTTTTCGGGTTTTTTTACCTTTACACAGTATCCCACACAGCAGGGTAAGTAGAGGGAACCCGGAACCTATTTCAGGCTCTTCTGCATATAATAAACACAGTAATACCAGAGTTATTCTACAAACATTAAGCAATTATTACGTACCCTTCATCTAACATTACATATTGCCTGCAATAATTAATAGCGGTACTAAAATTTAATGTATACTATTCGTTTTCGCAACAGTAACTACACGGCCGTTACAAATTCATATTACAATGTTTTGAAATATTCTAGTTCATTGAATAGCCGGAACCAAAATCGAAATGGATTTTTCTTTATATTCACGCAACGTGAGGCATTTTGTTGAGCAAGAGGTGGTAAGGGAAAAAACGTTTTTTAAGCAGGATCGGCGTAGTGTCAAAATACTCCGTTCTCCACTTACAATACATTGTGTGTTAAGTGGCGGAACCCAATTTAGCGCTTTGCCTATCAAGACGAAGAAATAAAAACAAAAAATATTAAGTTTAAAGATGGCTCCTGAAGAAGTAATTTTCACTTTCAGACCAATGCCAAGAATTTTCTGTTAAGGGACTCACAGTGAGTCATATGACTAAAAACGCAACGTTAGTAGGTTTAATTCCACTCAGGGGAATGAAATATTTAATATTTACATTCTGCTCTGTTATCCTAACGAGGCAAAGCACGTCTTTGAGTCCCGCCACTCAACACACAATACCTTCAGAATTCGGAGGAAAGTGGGACACGGAAGTGTTCCAATGATAGGTTCCCACGTACCGTCTGCCTGCCTACCTATGTACAAAATACAGCGTTAAACTAAAAAAAATACAGTGATCTGACGTACAACCATTGCGTGCAAAATTTCTACTTCCCAAATATGCCACGACATTATAAATTCTGCTCTATTGTACCAAAACACGATTTTTTTAAAATTTCAAACGCGATCCGTACTGTGCGTGTAGCGTTTTTCCGGTTCGTGGTATGTATGTATGTATGTATGTATGTATGTATGTATGTATGTATGTATGTATGTATGTATGTATGTATGTATGTATGTATGTATGTATGTATGTATGTATGTATGTATGTATGTATGTATGTATGTATGTATGTATGTATGTATGTATGTATGTATGTATGTATGTATGTATGTATGTATGTATGTATGTATGTATGTATGTATGTATGTATGTATGTATGTATGTATGTATGTATGTA
>JAATLQ010037633.1:74906-134368 GCA_013421005.1 Heliconius erato x Heliconius himera | reverse complement strand
AGTAAATCGGTTCAGTAGTTTCAGAGAAAAATGCGGACAACAATATGTCGACAGACAGACAGACAGACAGACAGACAGACAGACAGACAGACAGACAGACAGACAGACAGACAAGAAATTCAAAAAAAATCTTTTTGCTTTCTATTAGTCTTTTTAAGTGTCCCTCTATCCATTTCAGTCAAAATTACTAAATGTACAGACAAAATATTTTTACTGTCTTATTATATATAGAGATAATTATAATGGAGTATATTTCGGTCATCATGTCTTTTATTTATCCTCAGTCATCGCTAGAACCACTCTGTATTCTTAAAAATTTGCGTTACTTAAAAAAATATAATTAAGAAACATACAAGCTACTATTAATAATCCAGCAACTTTTTTCTTTCTATTAGTAAAGAGTTAGAGAAAGATAGGTTACCTAGAAAGGTAGGTTAGAGAAAGAAAGATAATTTTAAGGACTTAGCATATGCTAAAAATTACAGTAATATGTATCTCTATCATTAACATATTAATTTAAATAAGTTTTGAATATCTCTAAGAATATATGATGATGGCGCAGAACTACAAAGTGTGACTGTAAACGAGACTGTTTGTGGGTTTGATTCCAATTCGAGGAAATAAAATATTTATTTACATGTAATGATTTTATATCATAATATATATAAATTTTAATATTCGCAATAATTTATTATGAATTTATTATGTAAATTAACCTCTTTGTTTAATAAAAAGATCTTTTTTAAAATAAGTAATATAAGTTTATAGAACAGTCACCAGAGTACACTAATAAAATGACGCTTTATGTGGTCGGAAAATTCGAGATATACTTTTAGACTTGGAGCGAAAGAAGAAACAGGTCCTCTAGAATAACACATTGCATTAGAATTTATAGATAGATATTGTACAAGCTTAATAATATTTTACTCTGGAAGAAATATAAGTTCTGTAAAAGCCTCGAGGTGTTTGATTTCGTTACATAGGTACATTTATATATTCCATTTCTTCGCTCAGGTGTCAAAGGCAAAGCGCGGCGCTGAGTTCCGTCACTCAGCACGCAATGCCTTCAGAATTCGGAAGAAAGTGGGGAACGAAGTCTGTTAACACTACGTTCCCTCTGCCTACCCTTTATTTATTTTTAAAACCAAATATTTACTATATAAATAATAACACCCCTAAAAACTAAACTAAAAATGCCAAAAAATAGAAAAAGATATGGGAAGAATATCCTCAGGATGGTCAGTAGTCAGTGCCGTCAACTCGACGTCACTCGACCGTCGCACGAAGAGCATTAACGTCTGTCTGTTAGACGGTGAACATTTAGGGATAGAACAGTATTATAAGGCTTAAATATATTTTTTTAGAATATGAATAACCTAGATTTCTGTTGTTTTTTTTTATTATTGTGATATATGATTGTTGTAAAATGATAATGAAAAAAAAAAGTAAATATAATAGTAATAATAATACTCTTTATTGTACACCCATAAAGAAAATAACAATAAAATATGTAACACAAAAAAAAATAACGGAAATGTACAAGAGACGATCTTATCGCTAAAACAGCGGTCTCTTCCAGGCAACCTTAAGGCATAGGATATAAAGGGGAGGAAAAGTGTTGGGGTGTAAACAATAATTATAATAAATGTATAAAGCAAACAGCATACATGTAAAGCATAGAACGCAATATGGTGTGCCTATATATTTTTAATATTGTCAATTCTTGTGTAATATAAAGTTTTTTTTAGGTCTTCCATTATTTATTTATATATAACCTTCTATTATTTCTAGAGGAAATATTACGTATATATGTACATATTTCATTTAGAATGGTTTTTAAAGAGATTAATTTACTTTTAAATTCTCCGATAATTCGATAGAAATGTCCAGCACTAGTAGGTCCCTATAAGCAATTTGATTTCTAGGACATCCGTTATAACGTCAACTAGATGTCACGTCGCCACGACGCAACGTGACGTCCACAAGTGTTGGCAAATGGCAAGCTAATGTCTAAATGTCTACCAACTGTCATTTCGGAAGCAGTCGATTGATTATATATCTATTTTGCGAGATTGTTTCACGCTTTATCCCGTAAATATAGGTAGGTAGGATAGGCAGAGGAAACCTGGGAACCTAGTGAAAAGTTAAGTATTGCGTGACGAGTGGCGGAACTCAACACCGTGCTTTGCGTTATTATAGGTAAATTAAACTATTTAATATTTCCTTTCCTCGAGTGGAAATCGAACCCACAACTACAGACACATTTACAGTCATAAGATTGTGCCCTCCGCCACGACTGACTTCTCTGACAACACGAAATGATCGTGTTTTATACTCTCCATTCAAAACAAAAAAATACGTAAGTGTACTAGAATTAGAACCTGAAAACGTCTCGTACTGTCCAGACACATTTGCGAATCACTTTAAATAATAACCAAAATTTTCTTCATAAATGCAATCTTAACGATAAATTCGTAATATCATCAAACCTACCTTACGACGTCGTTATGTAGTGCTATTACCAAATATAACAAGCAAATAACAACTTACGCCTGTCTGCCAGTAAGTTTAGAGATTTTTCTTTAATCTAAAATCCTTTTTTTAGAAAAGTATAAAAAATTTAACGTAGCGGGATTTGAACCCGCGCCTCTTGAAAATCATCCAAGTGATGTGATCACTAGAGATACGTTCTATAAAACTAGGATAAAAAAGTTATATTATTTATAAAAAATACTGCCAATTTAATAATTAATTTAACTTATGTACAATACATATCGCTTAGTAAGCAAAAATTTACAGCTAAGAGAAACATTAATATATTCTTATTTTTTAAAAAAATTAGTAATTTTAATTATTACGTCGATTTAATATTTTTTTCGACTTGTATACAATATACAGCGCTATAACATATTTTAAGCCAGTATTATAACAGTTCTAAATAATTTTGCTATAATTTTTTCTTCTTAAGAAGAAGATGAGAGAGATAAACCTGAGTATATAAATAACCTGTATACGTAGGGTAAAATGTTTAATAAAAGATTTTTTACAGTAGAGTCGTTTATTATCCATATTTAATACATTTACAACTTTCTATTACTAAAGATTACACATTCTCTATTATGTAATTTGTATAATATCTATTAGTTATTGGACTATAACTATTGAACACTAACTTTAAGTATCTTTAGTCATTCAAACGATTATTCTATACATATTTCCAAACTTTTAATAATAATTTCGCTATGAAATTATAAATTTAACTTTGCTTTCCTATAGTTTTGTGAAACAGAAAAAAAAGTACAGAATAATATACGCAGAGTACCTACAATGTAAGATCACACTAACTATAGTGTTGTAAGAAGCACCGAATGAATAAAAAAAATAATTAAATATTTTTTTCTAGTTACCTTCAATTTTTATTTATTTTAATATATATTTTTTATAATTGAATTATATTTTTTTAGCAATATCAAATGAGAATAACGATTAAGTATGAAAAATCGAAACGTATCGGTTTCGCAATAAAACCACTGAATCAGTCTTATTTAAAATATTAAACAAAGATTTCAATATAAAGGTATATTTAACTGATCGAGTCTGTACATGCAAGATATACGAGAAAATCTATCACTGGGCTAATCTATTGCTGCACGCTAATCTAAGAAACTGTTTATCCAATTTAAATTCAGTTTTGATTATTATATTCAAGTAAAGTTCCCTTAGCATTTAGTGTTTGTTTTATTTCAATCGGTTCGTAAATTACTGTAAACTTGATAGTTATCTATAAATACATTACATTACCTTCGGAAGAATGTAATGTTTTCGAATTCAAATTGTTAAATGTTCAAATTATTTTTATTTCGCCGCTATGCGTTCTTTCACTCAACACGCTATGTCTCCCTTGCTATGTGAAAAAAAAATTAAGATAATATGGATAGAATTGAAGCAAGTTTCCACACTTTATTAGTTAGTCGTCAATGCATATTCCCGGATGCGATTCCAAAAAATTAAAAGAATAAATCTATGTAAGTAAGTTCTTAATAGGACACTATACTAAGTTATATGGGAATATAAATTCAAATGATTTTTACATCTTAAATGTTACCTATCTATATTTTAATAAAGTAATTGGACTATATTATTATTTACGTATCATAGGTACCTATTCGTTATTTACACAAGCGTCTAACGCTTTTCTTTACATAAAAAATACAGAAACTTAATTTAAAACACGCATATTTTTAGAATTATTTTGTATGAATAAATGTAATTACTTAATAGGATTTTTTTTTCTGAAATCTTGACCACAATTTTTAATATAAAATTATAAAGACAGATCACCTTGAAATATGATCTATATTTAATTCAATATATGTATGTTTCAATTGAAGACTAGGATGTAAGCTTTAATACTTTTGCGTATTCGCTGAGAAAGATAATTAGTAAAATGATAAAGAAAAAAAAAATATAATGCTATCAATATTTTACAAGCTTTTATTTGAATTACCGTGTAGATATTTGAAATTGAGATTACGACGTCAGTTCTGATGACTGATGATGTAATTTAATATTAATCAATATTGTTGTTAATCCAAAATGGCAACGGCAACAAAATAGCGTATTAAAAATTTTTGTACAACCCTAGGTGGGTTGTACAAAAATATTATGGATATGGATATCAAGTGAAAGTAGTTGATTTGTAAAATACATCATGAACAAAAGATGTAGAAAGCTTTTTTTTAAACATTTTTTTTATCAATATTTTATTTTACAAACGAATGAAATAAAATTCATGAACAAAAATTGTTTAATATATATATATATATATATATATATATATATATATATATATATATATATATATATATATATATATATATATGTATATTTAACTATTACAAAAAAAATCATCAATCAATCAACAATCAATTTGAAAACATTTTACGCAGAAATTACCTGACACGATGTTCGATTTTTAATTTTTCATGTGTTTCATAGTATGTGTGCTACATTTATACATTTATTTATATTTACATCTATCTAATACACTGCGTTGTGACTTTAAACCTATATTTTTTATATTTCTACCGATTGTCGGTGAATAGAAAACATATTCTTCAAAACTGGAAAAAGCTAACCATAAATGATAATATTTATAACATATATTTTATATTAGATACTGACTGAATTATTACATCGTTTGCTTATACTAAGTTATTAGATAATAATCAAAAAATGTAATGAAAAATCCTTTTATTATCTGCATTTATTATTTTCCTTATATATAATTATATTTAAAATACTTATGTATGATAATTATATATTCATTGATTATTACATAATTAATTTGTTTTAGGTACATAATAAAAGCTAGAAGTACACATCTATAATTTTATTATTATATTATTATACTATTTACATTGATTTAAAAACTAAGTTTCTACTTTACCATCTAAAATCATACTATCTAATGTAAAATATCGATATAATGTACAGTGAATAATTAATATTTTAATTATAATATAATAATATTATATTTTACACAGCAGCAATCGAAAATAATTTCCTTTAATTTTCACAATTTTGGAATTACAACATTTTTTTTTGTTTTTCATAAAATACAGCCCAGATTTTTTTTGACAATTGTCTGTAATAAGTAAGCACAAATTAACAATTTCTTGTTGTTAACATGACTCTTTTATTATATTAAATGTCCAGTGATAAAAAATCATACATTTGTATGTATGAAGTCATCAAAGTTCAGTAATGGCCACGCACTCCTTAGAGCACGGTCCAATATTTTAAGTACTAATCGGAAAATCCTTCTGTATTCGTGTTATCAGAAGTTGGGGAAGTGCCAGGAGATGGGACTTGGAGTTGCCTGCCGTACATCAGCTCTGTAGGTGGCAGGAATGATGATAGATATTCAGGAGGAGGTCTTATAACCGTTGGCATGTACCTAGTTCCACTGTAGGGCGGAGTTAAGAATCTTCTAGAAGGCGAAAATTTAAAACTTTGGTTGGACAATGGAGAAAAGGCAGATCTTGATTGATAATTCTGCATATAAGACTCGGGTGTCAAGTTATAGGTTTGTTCAGGTCCATTGAGCATTGTCTCCATCGCAGCAACAACATCCCCTTTGCATCTTGTAAGTATGGCGTCGATCTCTTGGCGACTGCGCTTCGGAAATACTTTAATGAGAACATCAACTGGTGATTTCTGGAAGGGAGTGGGATCATCAGATTCGATGGAACCTTCCGGTTTCGAGCGACGGAATTTAAAATTTGGATTTTCCCATTTTTCGTCCTCTTCTTTTTTGACTTCATCTTGTCTTTGTTCCTTCATTGATAAGTTTTCTGGCGTAAGAGAAGGTTCAGAATGGTCAAGTTCTTCCTCCACGTTAAGTTCATGGTCAGATGGCGATCGAGGGGGAGGAGTAGACAGTGGAGGGGTCTGTGCAGGATTGCTTTCTTGTGTAACTTCCGGTGGTGATGGGCTGGAACATACTTCTGTGATGCGTGCGCGTTTATGAACTGTTGACAAAGAGAAAAATATTAAAAGATGACATTGCAATACATTTTTTTAGTATATCTACCTAACTTATGTTATACAAATTATAATTTGAATATTGTTAAGATTGTGAGTTTAAATTCCACACATGAAAAATCATTGTAACATAAGTGTTGAAAAATGGAAAATACATATGACTCATCACTAAGTCCTCTCTGCCCATTTCATATTAATTAAAAAACAATATTTTAAAAAACGCAAAACTAAATAACTTGTAAAACAACAAAACCAAACCAACCAGACGAACTTATTTGAAACATTTTATTTTGAAATACCAGAAAAATACATCGAAAGTTCATTTTGTTGAGTACACAACGCGGCGCGGCGGCAACGAGAACAAACAGTCGCGGATGGAAGTGGTCGCGGCAAATAAAAGAGCTACGGACGCACGGACGACTTTTACAGTCACAGTACTTGAGTCTTGAGACAAGAATGAAAAATAAATGTATGCTAACTAACATGTATTATTATAATTTCTAAGAATGTCGGATTTTTTACTAGATTAGTTAGTTAGTTAGGGATTTGTTATTCAGTTTAGAGAATAAAAAATGGCAAAAAATATTTTAATAGTATCATGGATCGGGAGGTTAAGTACCGACACTTAACACATAATATCGCAAAGTTCACGTGGAAAGTGGAGAATGGAGGGTTATTGATGCTAGGTTCGTAATCGCTGCCTGCCTTGTTATATGCAACATAAATTGTGAAAGTCAAAAAACACATCAATATATTTTGAACTAAGTAAAATGTTAATTTCGGCGTTGAGTTCTGCCATTCAACACGCAATGCCTCCAGAATCCGGCAGAAAGTGGAGAACGGAGTGTCATAACACTAAGTTCCCTCTGCTTATTCTGCTGTGTGCGGGATACAGCGTGAAGCTGATTGATTTATTATGAGACGAGATGAGTAAAATTATTAGAGAGAAAATCAGCGTTCCTGGAAGTCCCGATTTTGGCGCGATATTTTTTCTCCGGTTTTTACTGATTATTCCAGGTTCTTCAGCGAAATCAAAATACACGAATTTTACGTTTTACGTTTAGTTTTCCACTACATCCTACTAAATGATTTTAAATAAAAAAATACGCTCGCTATATTTGTTTATTCTTAAAAAAATATTATTTATCTAATTCTATAAGTTTTACCTTAAAATTACTCTCTATAAAACGATTTTTAAGTACTGAAAAATAATAAACCAGTTCAAGTTCATTATATAAATATACATATAAAGAAACCTCCCTTAAAAACACAAGCAATATAAAATAAAGGCATTGTCGCACTTCAGCATTAACTTTGTACCCAACAAAAGGAACAATATTGCGGCGTGTTCACGCACGACTGGAAATGCAAGAGTACACTGTTGAAGGCAAGAACCTCCTAAGAATAAGGGGTCTTTATGTTAAATAATATAATGGTGTAGGTATTTGAGATATAAAAGTTTTTAAATATACGGTTGCGGCTGATGTGGGTGCGTACTAGTGTAGCATTGAGTTCCGCCGCCCGACAATTTCGAGATGCGTGGGGAAGAAAGTATTTTAAAATTAGGTTCCCTCTGCCTTCCTTGGTATTTGTGGGATACAGCGTGAAGATAAAAGATAGAGGAATTACTCATAAAGCCCGGGTTCCACTGCTTGCGGATCGAGCCCATTGAGCTAATTAATATTGCATATATAATAAACAATAAATGAAATTAAAGTAACACGTCGTTGATGAAAATACAAAATGCCAAAACTAACCACAATATTTTTTTCTTTTAAAGTAAAGAAATTGTATATTTCGGAATTGATGTAATTGAGATTAATGTCTTAATCCTTGCAACTTGCAAGTTAATAGTCGGGTACATTGTTAGCCTCAATTTTTTCTTTCATTACTTTCATTAGGCCAATCTTGGCGCAGGGGCACGTTTTGCTATTGTAAACGTGTTATATTGTGAATTCGATTCCCGCTCAATAAAAGTAAAATATTTAATATGTTCGTTTCGTCGCTTTGGTAAAGAGAGAAAGCGCGGTGTTGAGTTCCGCCACCCAACACGCAATGCTTCCAGAATACTGCGGAAAGTGCACGGAGTGTCTAACGTTAGGTTCCCTCTCTACACCCTGCTAGGTGCAGAATACAGTGTGAAACTAAAATAAATGTTTCAAAAAATGGTAATGCATTATTTATGGCAAGTTTTTAGTTTTAAAATGTCTCTTTGATCGTCTTATGAAAAAATGGGATGTTCTGGCCTCTATTTTTGAAGAGTAATTTGTTTATTTTTCTTTTATGAAGTCAAATCATATCATGTAAGGTAAAGTAAAATACTATTTATTGTACACCAGAAATATATTATGAATTCTAATTATAATTAAGTGTTTTTATTCGATGTACGATTATATCCTACATTTTGGTAGAGTACAATACACAACTTTATCAACTTCCTCTTTCACGACGATATAAACTAAAATATATTAAATATACACGTTGTGATTTCAATCGTCGTAGCGCAGGAGCACAAACGTGCAATTGTAAGCGCGACGTTTGTGGGTTCTATTCCCACAAAATGAAATCTATAATATTTCATTTCGTCGTTCTGGTAACGAGCAAAAGGCAGCGTTAAGAATTTGGCGGAAAGTGCAGATGGAGATTCTTAATAAGGTAAACCTATTGGTTTCCCATATTCCCTCTACCTACCCATATACGATACAGCCTTAGCTAAAAATGATTTCGTATATTACCGCCCTAATATTGTCAAATCCTTACATATTAAACAAAATTCTATGATAGACATGTTTCAATGTAACCCACCACATCTTACCAAGTTGACCACGTGGGCGAGGCCGCGGGTAGTACTTACATATTATCTATATACCATTTTATTTAATTAACAAATCACGTGACAAAAAAAATATAAAATACACCTCGAACAGAAAACTTAACGCTAACTTAATTAAAATCAATTATTAAGATTTCCATCTGCACCTACCTTCCTGCCCACATTACATAGGTATTGGGCAGGTGGTGGTGTCGATGGCATTTCTACAATATTCTCTAGTTTTGTATAACACTTCATAGGAAGTCATTGTGCCCGTGCAATTAGAGTGGGGCGGTTTCAGCCGCGTGTACAAATTTAATGGTCTGTATTATTGTTTTTTAAACGACGGCTAGGGGTTGGGGGTCGGGGGTTGTGGGTGGAAGGGGAGGGTATTCGATAACAGTTTGATCGGGTGTATTTAGTTATATATGTTATAATGTAGAGGTGGATGTAATATGTATATGAAAGTTGAGAGTTCATATCGATTGTTTTGAAGCAATGCTCTACATATTTTCGCGCCAACTCAAGGAACGAATAGTTCAAATGGAAAAAATCTTTATGAATTAATCGATATATTGTGATATATTGTGTCATGAGTCATATACAACTAATACAAGTAACAGTAAAATAGATAAGATTAAATTTGTTTGTAAGAAAAGCTTTTGTGTTAAATAAAAGTATTACATTCATGCTGTATCTCGTACCTGCATAACAGGTTAGACAGAGGGAACCTGGGAACCTAGTGTTAAGACACTTAGTTGCTATTAAAACACTTTCAGCCGAATTCTGTTGCATTGCCTGTTGAGTGGCGGAACTGAACGCCGCAAATATATAATATTGTATTAGGTTAGATATCAAGATAAAAAATATAAAATTTCTCTTTTTCTATCTCCAAATAAAAAAAACTTTATAATTAATCGAAAGTCTAAATCACTGATGGGAAACCTTAACCTAAATCTAAGCTAAACGAGATATTAATGTAGCGTCAGAAAAGTTGTACTTTTTATAACCAAGTCCATGAAATTAAATATTTTTAGAGGAGGACATAGGATCTAGAGAGAAAATTAAATATTGTGCATAAGTACAATAATTTATTTCTCAACTACTGCACGATGCATCAAAGATCACTATTATATTACAATAAAACATAATAGATAAATCCTCATCCACTTTATACAATAGTTTACAAATATAAAATAACAATCAAATAACCCTCAACTACTATTTAACGATATATTTTAGGTTTTTTAATGAAAAAAAAACCGAACAAAAGCTCAAAATAATGAAACACAATCCCATAAAGAGCGTACACCCTCACAAAAGTATTTCATTAAAATAATACGTCATTATTATTCCATACAAACATACAGGCCATTTTGAATCTCATTACCAGAGCGAGATAGCTACAGTTTATTTATGATTTAACACAGGTTAGAAAGAGATGGATATTGTTATATTCATTCGGTCTTTTATTTAGCATTTTAAGTTATAGAGACAGCTGGTTTTATTTAATGTTATGAGTTTATTTATTTTAATCTTTTCATTTTAAATATGTAGGCGTGTGTTCAAAAGTTTTTGAGTTCTGTTGTTTATTTTTTGTATTATTTTATTATAAATGAACTTTTATATGTATTTTGTATTATAAAAGCTGGTTGATTGAATGAGCCTTTTTTGTAATATGTAGAGACTGTTATATATTATGACATTCATAGTTGTCGTGCATGAATAAGTATTTTGTGTAGGTTTAAAGAAATACTTAAATAAAAAACCTAATATGATTGACGTTTAAATTTTACGTAACTACTCAGTGGGTATAACATGTGATGTGTCAATGGACACTAACCTTGTTGAAATTCGCACAAGTACTTTAAGTAAATGAGTAACGCTTTGAAATATCAATAAGAATGCAAGCAGCTTTTTTAATTTGAGCCTTAAGTCGTGAAATGATCAAAGATATTTTATTTTGTTATATTTCATATTAGCGACCTAGACGCGGCTTCCTTCTCTTAAAGTTATTGTTATATAGAAAAAGTGAATGACGATGAACGAAGATTAGTGCTTAATCGGAACAGCCTCTTTTTAAATAAAATAGGTTTATATTTCCACCAACATAGTTTGGTATTTTGTAACTGTAGCTGTTGTTGAGCGAGTCCATTTTACGTCTTTCTGTTCGCTCGGTCCTTTCGGCCTGACTATTTATTTTTAAGTTGGAAATACCAGTTTACAGTTTACTCTTATGAGTTCAATGTAGTCATTAATGGGCCCGCTCCACTCCTGATGGAAACCGGGCTTTAGTTATTTTCATTTGACCACGCAGTCATAGCCGTGGGTAAAAGCCCACAAAAAAATAAAAACTAGAATCTTCCAAATCACCCCACAAAAATTAATATAACATTAAACTTCAAATATCCATTATTTAATTACATTTAAAGCTATATATGTCTCTACATTTCCTAAAGTCCATTCATGCGTAGACACGATGCGATAACAATAGAATATTTCAAATAACTCTTGCTCAGCGCTCTCCGCTCTCTGCTTTACGTCGTGTGTTAAATACAGTCGCCTAATTTAATTTACTGCTTTATAACTTGTGTAGGGTTGTCACGTAGGAAATGTAACTTTTTTAATTATACTTTTTAATAATTTGGTTTTTTATCAGTAACTAGTGATCAAAACGCGGATTGATCAGCTTAAACATATATTTCAGCTAAGTTATACAAAATCTTTGCATAATTTGTAGATTGTTTGTTATTTCGACGTATAAGCTATAATACTGTAAAGTTTCATTTAAATCTGTTTAGTAGTTTTTCCGTGAAAGTGGAACAAACATTCATCTTCACAAAAAAAAAATACATTTAGTTGTAGTGTAGTTGCAGTAGAGATTTTTGAAATATATTATGTAAGCAATTGTATAGATAAGATTTTAGTATTTAGCTCAATCATGACCTAAAGTCATGATTGAGCTAAACACTAAAATCTTATCTATAGACATGTGTATTTAAAAATGATATTTTTATATAGCAAGACTTTATTTCAAAGTTCTTAGTTAGCTTAATAACTGGTTAGTTAGTAGTTAAGCATTTCTAATAACTCTTACGAAACTAGATGAATAAAAAAGATTTATGTTTTATTGAATTCAAAATTAAAAAAAAAATTATTAACCAGATAAAATTTTATAACAAAATAAAACAATGTATTTTAATAAAATTTTCAAACAGTGACAACCTTACGCTAGCCACCGTATGATTGCATTGCAATAGAATACTAATTCCTTGCCAACTAAAATCTTTCACACTAATTTGAACTTTAACCCCACAATTACAAAACTTAATTCACAATACACACATAAATAATAGAGTCGCCATACAATCGGTTTTATTGTTACCACCCGTCGGTTCAAAGTTCTACATTTCACAAATTTACAGTTAAATTTGAACCTTACTTTATTAAAATAGGGTTTAAATTAATTTGGAATCGGTATATTAGTAAATAATAGGTGTCGCGAACAATTGGTCGGCAGAAGGGTGGCAATGTCAGTATCGCTAATCACTCGACAGTAGAGAATGAACGTATCGAGGGTAGCGATGTTTATTAAATTTTCTTTATTGGATTTTGTGATACTAATAAGTAATTGTAGTTATAATATGGAGTTTATTAGATATGAACGCTTTATTTAAAGTTGTGATAAAAAAAATGTGTCATTTTGTCTTTTGTTGACGGTGTATATTTAATTTTCTTAACTTTCTTTGTATAGTGATACGGCGTTTAACTGTAAATGCGAAGCTTGTAGATCCGATTGCCACTGCGAGAGAAGCATGTCTCCGGTAAAAAGACAAAACGCGAGGTTGAAATCCGCCTATCAACTGGCAATGTTTCGAAAATTGAGCAGTACTTGGGGAACGGAAGGTTACACGAGTCCCTCCTACCGATTGTTTGCACAATACAGCGTGAAGCTAAAATATCTTAATTGCAATTTGCATTATTAATAATAAAAAAATATTTGTGGCTATAAAATAATAATTATTATAATTAATGTACAACCTAAACGTTCGAATGAAATATTCAATATTTTCATTTTCTCGCTCTAGTAACGAGGCAAAGCGGGGTTCAGTTCCGCCACTTAACACGCATTTCTCAAGAACTCGAGCTGCTGTGGACGCTGATTTTTACCGTCACATGCGTAAAGCTACTGTAAAAGCTAATAAATTCTCAAAATCTACACTATATACAATTTAAAATGCTTGACTTTTCAAAGGGACTCTCTATCGTGATGGCGGTCAACTTTAAATGAAAAACAGTTTTATTTTCTTTACTGTTTAATTCTGGGTACGAAATGTATTTTTTGTCTTACGATCTACAAAGGGTTTGATATCCAAAGGGGTCGGCTTCATATTTCGGAAAACTATGTTTTTGACAAATCATAGACGATAAAGTGCACAAGTACGATTTGTATGGATATTTCTGGGCACATACATACTTAAACGTATAAATCCTGTAATATACGTATAATTTTTGACTTAATATGTTTTGAGATTGATGTCCTTTAATAAGTAAGTAAAAGAAAAAAAATCTAACAAAAATATATATATAGTTTTTTATCGTAACTATTTTTTCTTGTAAACATTGTGTTTTAAGTGAAAACATTATCTATATGTATTATATGTATATTTTTTCCTCATTTCAACAGTTGAACTCAATATATTCATAAAACTATCAACATTAAATGTAATTAATAATATAATTCACTACAAAATATAAATCAACTGAAAAAAAATAAAAAACGCGTGACAACTCCATTTTCTTGAACAACTACAGTACAAAAAATTAAGCTCAAAAATTTTAAAATTAAAAAATTTCGCTAAAAAAGCTAAAACAAAATAAATATTTCATACGTACAAAAACAAAGTTTTCCACAAACGGTCGGTTGTAACGCACAGAAACTGGCCGCTAATTACCGCGCTCGCCCATTCAGTTATTATATAACTTAATTAAGAGATTTCACTGTACTTTAGGTTCTCGTTTCGTTTCGTTTCGTTTCCGCTGAAATGGTGTTTTTTTTTGTTTTGTTTTGGTTTTTGTTTTTGTCGTGTCTAAAATTTTTTGGGGTGATATATTTTAGAAAACAATTTTGGGACTTATGAGCGATTTTATGTGGTTCTGCCTATTGCGGCGTGCCATTTGTGGGTAGGCCAAGGTTTTATAAACATTTTCCGAATTCATACACAGTAAGATATTAGATTACTTTAATTTATCTTTGTTTCCCTTCACTATTCCAGATGGGAATTAAACCCACAACTACCTCAAATATTTATAAATTAGTTCTGTTTAGGTTTAATAACTTGTAACTGTAAAATTATTTTTAACAATACTATAATAATTTCAGTTCTGTTTAGGTGATTTCTCAATCAAAAACAAACAGACATATATATATATATATATATATAAATATATGTAAACAACAAGCAGAAATTGAATAAAAAAATATAACATTTTATAAATAAACATTTTTAACCTTTTATAAAATCCTCTTACAAGCGCACAACTACAAAAACAATATAACCAATACGCACTATACATGAATCTGCAATAGTTTTCTAAACAGTTCCCCGTTTTCATAAAAAAAAGTTTATATGAAATATTCCAGTTTACTATTGAAATCTAACCAACTGTAAACTAACTAACTTGTTAGAAATTGTTTTACTGTATCGCTGACTGACCCGTGCCGGACCTACTAATGTTTCCCCCTATGGCAAAATAGGCAGAGGGAACCTAGTACTAAGACATTCCGTTCCTCACGCACCGCCCAATTCTTGGGACATTGTGTGTTGATTACTTGAAATTCAATGTTTTGTTACCACTGCGAGGAAATCAAAATAATTAATTCCTTCGAGTAAGAATTGAACCCGCACTCGTCGTGTTTACAGTGAGAAGGTGTGCTGCCACACCACCACGGCTTGATATGTTGTTTATTAGATAAATATACACACTTAATGCTCAAGTAGCTTTTAATTATTAGCACTTTAGATAAATTCAATGTCAGGTACTTATTTATAAATTATAACTTTGTTTTTATTACTTAATAATGGAAAAAGAGTAATTATATTAGTATTATATTTCAAGCAGCTTTTGTAGAGCAAATTAAATGATTTTAATATTTAACGCGTATTATGATTATGGGCTTAATCGTAATTAAAAATTAAAGTACGGGCGAGTTTCTAATTTAAGACTACAGTTATCATAAAAGTAAAAGATTATAAATGAGGCTGTCATGGCGCAGGGGTACAAGATTGTGACTGTAACGCGACGGCTGTGGTTTCGATTTATTAATATTCTGATTTCTTCACCCTGGCATCAAGGCAAAAGTGATGTTGAGGTCCGCCGCTCACAATACCTCGAAAAGTGGAGTATCTCCACACTAGGTTCCCTCTGCCTGCCTAGCTTTATGCGGGATACAATGAAAAGCTGATAAAAAATAAGAAATAAGTACTAAATTTTATTGTAGTTACACTGTTTATTTACCCGCCAGGCTCATTTACGCTCGAATGACATCTCATGAAGACGATTATTTTATACGTTTTTCTTAGTCAAAACTTAGAACGTATAACATACTCGAGAAATACGCACTCTTTGAGTGTGTAATAAATATCTCATAGAAACTATATAGTAGAAAAAGAGAGAAAAGAGGTGATTATTTCAAACATAAGTGTAAACTATAGCTCGTGTACATTATGCTAATGTTAAATTACTATTTATTAGAATAACATAAATTTGTTACAAATAAATAATAAAATATTAACAACGAACAAAATAAAATTAAGACTCGTTTTCAAAATATTCCACTCTAATCAGAATAGAGCTAAAAAATTCATGTCACGTTATAAACTTCTTAAACACGCATTTAAGCAAATGCTTGTAAATGCTCGGCGTTTTGCCAAATAGGCTTTAGACGTAAGTTCAGAGTATGTAGAGTTGACTCTACATACAGTCTATTAAAGAGACAGTGGTAGTGATGATAAATAATATGAATAAAGATTTGAGATAGTAAATTGACCGAAATTCTCTGCACAGAAAAATCGAAGATAATTTATTTATTTATTCTTAATTGTACACAATATATATAATTAATAGGCACAAAAGTTGGACCGAACTAAAATATATTTTCTTTTCTTTCCAACCTTTTCACGTGCAAAATCATGTGGAGAGAATTTTATTACAGAATATTTTTCATAACATAAGATTTTTAAACAAAATTGCCACTTCGCCCAGTGTAGACTCAGGAAGATAAAGACGACTCTACATTATAGTGTGACTAAAACGTGATTTCTCTCACATTAACTTATTTTTATATTATATTCCTTACCAACTTATTTTTATATCATAATTTAAAAACAAATCTTTTTATAAAAAATATCATATGTCCATTCTAATACCTCTAAAAATACCTACGTACACAAAGTTTCATAGTCATAGATTGTGTAGTTTTGGCGTGAAAACGTAAAAAACAAATTAATATTCAAATTTATAATATTAATATGAATATAAAGACGGTGGTGGCACTGGTTGATTTTCTATCAAAGTGAATGATAGTAGAGTCTACTCACAAGTAAATAGCTTAAACAAATCAAAATATTACCTACCTGTAACAGAGATAAGAGAGGCAAGGGGAAACCTCGATAGAATTTTTAGAATACAGTATTGATGACATTTGAGGATAGTCGTGCAAAAAACATGAGAACCCTTCGGGCAACATGTTTAAGGAGCTTGATGACAACGGACGACGCGAAAGAGATATGCAAGATAAAGCAGGATGCTAAAAAAATAACCTCTTAATAACGTTTAATGATGTTCCATTCCAACCCAATAAACCAAAGATCATTGATATCATAAAATTCTCAATCGAAATCGATTTAAGCGAGTGCTTGTAAACACTCGGCATTTCGCCAAATGTAGGCCCAGGGTATGTAGACGACTCTACATTACCGTAGTATTATAGAGACAGTGGCAGCGGCGATAAATAATGTGAACAAAGCTGTGAGACAATAACTTTGGCGTGGCGCCATGACTGTGTATGATGTCGGTGTACGTATTGTTCGGCCTGTTGCGGCATAGTGGGCCGTTTTGAGATGATTTTGCGTTGTTTTTTTCGGTAATAAGAACAAATCTATCCTACTACTAAAATATTGGTAGTAGGATAGATTTATTCTTATTACCAAAAAGGAAAACAACGAAACGCACAATTCAAAAAAAAATGTGACAGTTTGGGAGGATGGATGTTTGTTCCACTTTTATGCTAAAATTACCGAACAAATTTAGTTGAAACTTTACAGTAATGTAGTTTATACATCACAAATAACATATATGCTACAATTAATGTCAATATTTTGTATAATTTGGCTACAATATAACAATAACTTTAGACAAACCAAGTATCGTTGGGGTTGATAGTTAATAATACTTGAAAAATCTCGCTGATGTTTTGCTCTGATAGATAATTTTAAAATTTTGACATTTGACATTCGTATAAAAATTTGAACGCAGCGGGACTCGAACCCGCGCCTCCTGGAAACCATAATTTTACTTTCTATAGAGGTCTGGTCGAGAAATCAGTACAATTTTACGCTTTTCCCGCAAAGCATAGGGAACTTTGTATTAAGACATTCTGTCCTCCACTTTCTGCCCAATTTTTTAGACATTGCGTGTCAAGTGGCAAAACTATGCGCGTTTTTTCGTATGCCAGAGTAGTACAATGAAAATAAATTAAATATAAACATTCCCCGAGTGAAGATCGAATCCACAAATGAACCGTTCACACGCTGTTCCACTGCGTCACGATGGCTTTTCCAAAATAAATATGTAAAAATAATTTTTAAAATACGCATCTATCAAACGCAGTGCATAAATCTTTTTTATTCATACTCATACTGTCATAACAATCCGATGATATGCCATAACTGACGTTTATGGGTTTCATTTTATTTTAACACTCTGTACAAAGAGTATATTTGTTATTATAAAAAATATATTTATTATTATTTTTTTTAAATCATATAAAATACTCGTAATAATATTAATAAGAGAGATACTTACGAAGTTGTTCGAGTTAAATATTTACGCAAATTTAAAAAGGTGATGAAAATTGATATAATTGCTGAATTTGCTCGGTTCATTTAGTTAGTCATAGTTAGAATGTTTTTATTTTGTTTTATGGGTTTTGTTTTGTGGATTATAAAAATAAGTGAACAAACTCGCTATATTTTTTGCCGTTGTTTTTATTTTGTTTTTTTTTTATGGTGTCCCTGAATATAAGTAACCCTAGTGCTAAGACACTGTGTTCCCCACTTTCCAACCAATTTTGAAAACATTGCGTGTTGCGTGACGGATCTCATCTCTCTTTTTTGTTACCAGAACGACGAAATGAAAATAATTCATTCCTCCGAGTGAAAATCGAACTCACAACCGTCGTCTTTAAAGTGCCTTCCTTTACATTAAATTCGCTCTACGCTAATAAAATATGAACGACAACATTTTTTCATTTACATCGGTATCGAATCGAGATGAAATCGATATTAAAATATATTACCTAATGTAACTGTGGTGTAGAGTATAGCTAGTGGTGTACTAGCGATACGCTATTAAATTTACGAACTGGTCATAAATTATTAGTTATATTTGTCGAATTATAAAATAAATTAGCTTTTTGAGGCCAGTTGTGACGCAGGGGCACAAGTGCGTGACTGGTTGTGAGTTCGATACCCACTAGAGGAAATTAATATTTTTATATTTTTATTTCTTCAAGGCAAAGCGCGACGTTGATATCCGCCACTCAACACGGGACAGGCAGAGAGATCCTGGGCACCTAGTGTTAAGACACTCCTTTTTCCATTAAAACATTGCGGTGAACTCTGTCTCTTTACCAGAGCGAATTTTTGATCTCTGCCTTAGCAAAGTTAACCACTAAACCACAAGTCCACTCAGCGGATGCACTTCAATAGATTCTATGTAATTAAACTGTATAGGTACCCGCTACCTACGCCACTAGGTATCGATCGATCACGCCCCTTCAGTTACGTAAATGTTAGTTAGCCCTTGCCTCGCCAATGGTTGTAATTTCGTTTATTGAAGCGTTTCAATTTACATTCGATTAAGGTTGTTAAGTTTTTAATTTTAAAGTTTCACTTATTTTTTTTTTATATTTGTATTTTAAAATTATTTTTATAGATAAGTAAGTATTAATTTTTTATCTGTAATATTATGTAAAGTGACAAATATTAGTGAAAAATTAAAAAAAAACAGTTATTTCAGATAAATTACTAATAATTATTTTGGTGTTTATACTAATTATTTTCTTTTAGACTATTAGCGACTCAAAAATTAAAAATTATTAACTTCTGATTATTTAGTAAATTAATGCTGTTTCTCCCGCTTAAAGCTATTGCTTTATTTTAACCAAAGTATACAAAATCTTTACGTAAATTGTAACTTGTGTGTTATTATGATGTATAAGTTATATTAATGTAAAGTTTCATCTATGTCTGTTCAGTAATTTTCGCGAGATAGTGGAGCAAATATCGTTATTCATATCTTTACCAACTTTCATCAACATTTATAGCAGGATTTAATATGTAAACTTGATGGTTGTGGATAGTGACTTACTTGACCCACCAGAACATTAAATATTTTCAGTTGTCTGCTCTGATGAAACATAGAAAACGGAGTGACTAGACATTAGATCCAAGGTTCAATGGCTAAAATGTTTATATGAATAATAGGTATACATATTCCCCCAAGAAAAATTAGAACTCACTACCACTATACCATGATAACATGATCTTTAACATGATTTAACCAAAAATATCTACTTACTACCTCAAAGGTCACGTATTCATTCCCGGTTGATGTAAAAATCTTATTTACACACATAAAACTAAAACAAATAGGTGTAATTAATGATTACAACTTAATGTACAATAAACTTTTATGACTGTGTAGCACTAAATAAACGCTTCTCATCTAATGAATGGCAGAAAATATTTTTCCACCGCGTCTATTCGCTCAAGTGATTTTGTACTGCCATTTATCTTTATGCCATTGAATATCTTATTCTAGTTATTGAACTAAATCATTATTACATGTAAGTAGTTGGTTTAGTAATAATAGTTTTAATTATTATTTTTATTTTACGCTGTATACCGGATATAACAGGGTAGGTAGAGGGAACCTGGGGACCTAATGTTAAGACACTTTCCGCTGTATTCTGGAGGCATTGCGTGTTGAGTGACGGAACTTAACGCTGTGCTTTAAATGAAAATTTGAGATATTTTGATATCATAATTATTACTTGCCTGTAAATATGATTTAGCAAATAATAATACTTTTTTAAATTTTTATTTACATGAAATTTCAAAATCCAATAAAGTGTTTGAAACAATATTAAAATTTCAATTCCTCGCTCTAGTAGCCTAAAAACTCGAGAGAGAAAAAAAGAGTGTCGAAAATTGGGTTAAAAGTGAGTAATGGAATTCTTTAACACTATGTTCCTATAGAATACAATATATTTTATATTACAAAAAAATTAAAAACAATTTTCTATTAATTGGTAATATTACTGCAAATATTTTAAACACCATGAAGTGTAATTACTGTCTCATATCACTATGGTACTAATTCGCTGCTTAAAATATATTTTGAAAATATTAAAATTTAAGGAATAAAGGCAAATCCACACTGTCAACAAAAAAATATAATCAAAACATAATATTATCTGTAGCGTCTCAACATCGACATCTCCTTTGACATATCACTTCAAAACGTCAAAGAAATGTGAACTGAATTCGGTATCTTAACATCGTGCTCTCTCTTTCTAGCCTGTGAGTCTCTCTCACAATTTCGATACCATTTATATTTGAAGTGGCACTTGTAGTTGTGTTGCTGTCTCGCTCGCACTCGTGTCTTCCATCCTTGTCCACTCGAGGTCAGGGATGCAACCTGAATTTTCATTGTATAAAACGTTTTCAACAGACCGGGCACGAAGGGTTGCTCGCTTTTTTAAAACTTTTACGTTTTTTCCCTCGTTTTTTATTTTATAATGAAATACTATATTTTTATTTCCATTTATATTGCTTTTGTATAGATCGTTTACTGTGGTTTGCTGGTACTTGACGGTTATATCTGTTTTACTTATTTTTCATGCTTTTTACGTGTGCAATGAAGTTTATCTAGTCGTTTGTATATTTATTAAAAAAAACCTTTTATTGGGAAACTAAATCGTAGAAGGTTGCTGCTACTTTTTTATTTATATGTACTAGTAGATCTAAATAAAAAATGTTACTGTTAAAAAACATATGATTAATAAAAAATCAATAATCTTATAGAATATCTTCATGCTGTATTATGGATATAAAAGGGTAGGCAGAGGGAACCTACAGTTTTGTCACTCGATTCCCTACCTTCCGCCAAAATTTCAAGCAATTACGTGTTGAGTGGCGGAACTGCGCTTTTCTTTGTTACCGAGCCGAGGACATTTTAATATTAAATTTTACCGAGCGGGAGTCGAACTCAAAACCGTTTACAGTCACGCCTGTGCCACTGCACCACGACAGCCTATGACAGATAGTATGACGATTCTACTATATTGAAAATCCTTGCAAATCAATAAGTACCATTCACAATACTTAATAATGTCACCGATATCAGTATACACAATACACTTAGAGCAAAATAACATACAACTTATAATATTTCCTCAATTAGTATAATACAAAAGAGTACAAAATAAAAAATCTCAATAGTTCATCACTTACAAAACCTGAATGGGTCGTTCAAATAAAATAACCTGGGCATTGATACTAACAAATAATAGGAAAAAGAAAACACTCCTCACATTTTTTTTTCCATACAAGCACAAGGAAAAATATAGAATTACGTTCGAGAACCACAAATAATGAGCCCTCCGTATAACAAGTTGTACTTTTGAAGGAAAGCACAGCCATTATACTGACCGACGATTATTGAAACCTTTTGCTAAAAAAGCTCAATTGCTGTCCTGTTAACATCCCCGCTAACATCTTCACCGTTTATCAATCGTAAAATAACTTTATATTTAAGAAATACGATTCAAAATCACTTTGACATCACAGAATGATCTTTTACGATGACTCTATCATTTCATTTTGGACTCTACATATCTAATTTTAGGGTTTATTTTCGTTGGTTTGTGTTTTAAGGGCTCTTTAGTTTAGGGGTAATGGTTGAGTAATCGACAGAGGCCGTAGGGCCCGCAGAGTGTGTTTGATATGTTGACGTCAAATTGGTCTGGATAACCGATAGATAGGCTTGTCTTAACAGGTAATCGACACTTGCTGAGTACGTAGACTGTAGTGTAATGTAGAGCTTTGATGATCTGTCCTTGATTAGTCTATAGTGTGGGTATTGTAGTTTGTGTTAAATCATGAGATTAAATTTGGAATGGAATAATAATGTTAATAGTAAAAATTACTGTACACTGTAAGCTAAATATTTAATATTTTAATTTCCTTGTTATGATGATCAGGCAAAGTGCGGCGTTGAGTTCTACCACTCAACACGGATTGCCTTCAGAATTATGCAGAAAGCGAGGAATGGAATTGTCTTAATGTGAACAGAGAGTCTGTGTTTGTGCGGGATACAGCGTGAAGCAAAAAATTTACGTATGACTTCTTTTACAAATTCCCTATACCCGGAATAAATGTAGTTAAATCTTTTGCATAAACTTTACTTTATTTACAATCCTTTAATGTAAATAAAACTTTTGAATAATATTATATAATTGTATATATCATATTAAAATTTTTGTGAGGCTGTCTACCAAGATATTGCTAACACTGTGACAATGCACCAGTATTGGCACAGTTTTGGCAATTGAAAATTTTAAAGAGTGATTGTAACAGCAAGGGTTATGGGTTCGTTTCTCCCTTTGCTTAAGGTGAGCGTGAAAAAGAAAATATTTCAAATATAAGCATTCTTCTTAATAAGATCCAGAAATATCGCGTACACCAATAAAAAGTGTACAGCTTATCATTTAAACAATCGAAACAACAATTATTAAGTCTTATCCCTAACTTGGGAAGAAAAGACGTTTTTTAAAAAAAACATACAAAATTTAAACGTAGCAGGATTTGAATCCGCGCTTCATGGATACCATCCAAGTTTTGATTAGATTTTTTTTTCTGAATAAAACAACACTTTAGACAGCAAAAAAACCTAACTTATTATTCAATCAACTGTGGGGGAAGTCCCTCCGCATTTTTCCCTTTTCCCATGAAACCGATACACGTAAGGTTTGATTCAACGTAACGCGATCTCTTCTTAACTTTTATTAAATTTTTCTATCAAACAAAAACATTTTGATTAAATCCCGTCTGTACGGTGCGGTGTCGGCTTCTCAGTTGCAAGGTATGAGCGAGTTAGTTTTAACTGTTTGTATTGTGTCGAGTTACAGTTTATTAATGTGTGGAAGTATTACAAGTGTTAGGGGGTGACGTAATAAAAACACTTTGGTCTTATTAGATAAATAATCAACATGAGCTTAGAGACATATTCGGCGTTAAATTCCGCCACTCAACACGCGGAGGCATCGCATGAGGAGTGCGGAAAGTGGGGAACGGAAATGTCTTAACGGGTAGGTTGCCAGGTTTCCTCTGCCTACCATGTTAAGTATATACTCCGTTCCCATTCGGTTCTACTTCAGTTCCTCACTTTCCGTAGCATTTTTGAGGCGTTACCTATTGAGTGGCGGAATTCAATGTCACGCTTCACCTCGTTACTAGACCGAAGAAACGAAAAAAATACATATTTCATTTATTCGAATGTAAATCGAACCCACAACCTGTCGCGTTTACCGTCCCACGCTTGTACCCCAGCGCCACGACCGGACTGGGTTCATATTCTTCCGAATTAAATACGATCACCATACCAATTGTTTTACAAGGTTTTTTTAAATTTACATTTGATATTGCACTAATAAACATAATTAAAGTTTAAACATTTCAACCCTATATTAAATAAAGAGCTCAGTGACAGTGAAGTACAGTAGATAAACAAACAATAACATTATAATTTCATCTGTCCACCCCTACCGTCCTCATGCTGTCCCCTTCTGGTCCTCATATTGTCCTCGTCCTGGTCTAAGGGAGCTGTACGAATGTAAACCCCAACTATCGATGCATAATTACTTCAAACCATTATTTGATAGGTTTAGATCAAAATTAGATAAGTAGTTTTGATAGTTTCAAAGAATATTTAGGTTAATATAACTATTATTGACTTAAAAAATAGTTTAAAATTATTGAAATATAATTTATTTACATAATTTTTGTACAATTTAGGCTTATTTATACATCTATACTATTATTATTGCTTTGAAAAGTTTTATTATTTTCGTTATCTTGGGAAGAAGATAAAGCGCAGCATTGAGCTCCGCACATTAACTCACAATGACTCAAATATCTCAAAATCAGGCGGAAAGTAGGAAACGGTAATCATTCCTACCCTCCAAAACACCAACCCTGCTTTAAGCGGGATACTGAATAATACTAATAAAGAAAGGTTTAGAATCAATGACACATCTCTACCACAAAATAAATTTACTCAAATAGAAGTCAATCGTTTTCCAAAGATTTTACACGCTTTTAACTACCATTTATCAAAAAGAATATTAATCAATTAATAGTTTTAAAGACAAAAATGGACGTTTTTTCACTCTTTTTTCAACAGAACACATTAATAATTTATTTTAATTCATTAATTTACTATACGGTAATTTACCATCAGCCACCTCCCAATTCAATAGTTACTTAAAAGTAAAAGCGTATTAAAAAAGGGTAAAGTTCTGTAGAAAGACCGTCTTATAAGCAATAGGTAGGCGAATGAGATATAAATGAAGTGTCACGAGTGTCATAGAGAGGAGTGTCGGTATTTCGCGACCCGTAGAGTGTCAATACTGTAGCCGCAATAAACGCCGTACGTGACGTTCACTGTTTGGTACAAGTGTATCTTAAGTGCGAGAGAACATTTTTTTTGTTTTTTTTTTGGCTTCACGCTGTATCCTGCATTCTATGTCTCATTGTGTTTGTGTTTAAATTGAGTAAAGACATCAAATAACACGCTTTATGAAAAAAGACCTCATTGAGTTAGTTGTCATTAATCTGGAATCATTTTAAGCGTTATTACTAATATATACGTCACAATCGATGCTCGCAGATTATATTATCTAATTTATAGTATAATTCAAGATATAAGTTGTTTCTTAACACGTGTTTATTAGACTGAATGGTAACTATGTAACTTGTGACAACTAATATGTAATAAAATTTAAGAAACTGCATTTGACCCACTTGTAATAATTATTGAATATAATAATATGGTATCATCCAGCTGATCTAATGCTGGAGCCAGGAACTGAGTAGTGGAACTCTTCGGAGGTTCTTAGGTCACCACTGAAGATAAGTGTATTATTATTTTTTTCCTTTTTTTAAGTATAATTTTAAGTAAGATGTCTAAGTGATTTTGTTTAATACTGTTATAAATGCCTGAGCAAACTTTAAATACAATTCCAGTCTATACTTACACGTAAAAATACTATAATTTTTTTTTTAAATATTCTTAAATCAACAAACAATATCATTAAATAATATTTTAAATATTTACCACTAACAGAGTATATTGTTTCCCGCTACCGCCTGTGACATAGTCCCCACAAGAGGACGGGGTAGGTTGGCGCGCCCGGAATGCAACCCCACTGTAGTAATATCTTTAATACTCTCATATCGCACTGTAGCCGTTATTAATATTATATTATATTTTATATGAGACTATAAGTGTGAAACAATTCCTTATTTAATCTGTTGTACGTGACTGTCGTTTAGATCTGGGGAGTTAGTGAGTTTTTAATATATGACATATTAGAATGGTATATGCAATATCGATTCTTGGTATTAGAGGGGCATTGTATCTAAATAAAATTAATTCAGCTTCACGCTGTATCCCGCACACAGCAGAATAGGCAGAGAGACAACCGGTCGATTTTACAGTTACACTTTGTAGCCCTATCTATACTTCCATATTTATATTGTAGAGCTGAAACTTTGTGTGGTTAAGCACGTTAATCTCGGGAATAGATGGTTTCAATTGAAACACTGTTTTTATATTGGATGATCGATTTAACAAGGAATCCTACCTGCGGTCGCAGCAACTTCGGGAATTTAGAACGTGTCATATGTATTACACAGCTCTTAAGTATTTATTTGCATTTGATTACGAGGGCGAAGCCGCAGGTAAAATCTTGTGTTGAGTAAAATATTTAAGATATGTATATCGTGGTTTTGGTGGTGAAGATACTCGACACAAGTATCGAGCTAATGACCAATATTTTTTTTTATTTTGACTTAAACAAAAATAAGGTAGACAATGGACAACATATTGATGTAATTGCTAAGGTACTAAGTAGAAATGGCATTTTCTGAGATATCGTATGTTCGAGTCGTGAATCATTTTTTTTAGCAAAAAATTGAACCCAGAACCATAATCTATACAATCACAAATTTCACGAATACTAAACAAAAATCCTGAACAAACAAACTAAAAAATGTATATTAGCCATACAAAAAAATAACATTAAAACATACCAAGCTCAAAACCACAAAGCTACCAAAGAACTATTACTCAAACAGAATAAAATAATTAAATACCCTTCTAACTTCATACATTTAGCGAATTTAAAAATGTGAAAATATCGCTTATACTGAAGCAAACTGAGTTTATAATGACTTGTTAGTATGAAATAAAACTTTCTTTTGATGTTTCAGAAGGAAATTAAAAACATTTGTATAATAAAGCGACGCAATTAACTAAATGCCGTTGCTTGCTGTTTAGAAACTGTATAAAAAACCACCAGACTACTTGCTTTTGACGCGAATTTATAGAGTAGAGCCACAGCTTAGGTGAGAGTCGACCACGTTTCAATTTGTTATATTATGTGTATTGAATTCATGTTTCTTAGGTTTTTATGTATGTGGATTGGGGGTGCGGGTTGCTGTCTTGTGTGGGGTAATTTTTATGTGTTGATTAAATTTATTAGCTTTTTTTTATTAAGTGTGTGTGTTTATTAAATTTATTTGATTGAAATTAACGAAAAAAATAAGCTTGGTTCACTTAAAACTTTATAAATAATAAAATAAATACAGTGTGTGTAGAGTGGCGATGCTTAATGTCGTTTTTATCTTACTATATTAAACAACACAAAATATATATATATATTTTAAACCTTATGAACCAAAAACAATTTCAAAGGAAACCTAGTGTTAAGACACTTTGATTCGCATTTTCTTGAAAATTTTCTAAATAATACGTGTGAATGGCAGAACTGAACGCCACGCTTTGCCTTGTTATCCAAGCGAGGAAATACAATTAATTCTTAACTCCGTGCGAAAATCAAATCTACAACCTTCTCGCTTACAGTCAAACGCTTTGCTGAGTTCCACAATATTAACAAATTTACAAAAAAGTAAGCAAAAAACCTTTCAAAAAGCTACACACCAAGACACTTAAAAATCTTATAAACATAAATAAATAAAGTATATATTTGATTAACGCCTGCTAAGTGACTCGGTGACTTGGGGATTGCTCATTCATTTCAGGTTTGTGAACACTGCACTGCACTACACTGCACTGCACTTTTAACTTTGACTCTTAAAATTTGACTTTCATATTATATTAATAGTGTATGTGAATGTTGATATAACGTCGTCATTTTTGTGTGTTTTTAGCCTAAATTTGGTGAAATGGAATTAAATAGTCTTTTCACTTTTAATGGGCTATCGTGGCTTCTTTAATATATTAAGTAATTGTTAGATTAAATTACTGAGTTACTGACGAAGAACACTGTTAAATTGGACACTTTTTGCTGATCACTAGTTTTTTATTAGCTGATTATTTAAATGATAGTTCCATATTTTTATCTTGTAAACCATAAAAAAAATCTTTGTCTTTTTGGACATACCAATATGATTGAAATAAGTATATAATCACATTTCAAAAAGTAACAACAAAATATTTCATATCATTTTCAAATATTCGAAATTGGTAGGAAAGCGGGAAATGGAGTGTTTTAGCACTATGTCCACTCTGTGTATCTTGCTACATGCGGGATCAGCGTGAACCTACTTAAATTTTCAAATATTCTTATCCATTGAAAAAAAATACGGATTTCTAAAACACCTTTAGAATATAATGAAAAGAAAATAAACTATAACACAAGCTGTCGCGTAATGCAAGTCTAAAGTGTCGTATAAGCGATACATTCTATACTCAGTACGCGGTCGTATGCCCGTGAATAGCCCTCCGAATGAATAAATATACAGTAATGTTGCGAACACTTGGTCGTCGGTTGCACAATAAATCTGCTGTTCACGTTGCGTTAGATTTAAAGGTGGTTGTTAACTTGTTTTTTGTTTTATTTTAAAACGTTTACTGTATTTTGTAAGGCGGGAATGGAGAATAGAGTTTATGTCTGCCTATTCTGTTATTTTTTTAGCTTCACTCTGTATCCCGCATAGCAAATCTACCCTGATTTGCGTGTTGAATTGCAGAATTCGAGCTTCGTAAACAAGACAAACCATACGAGAAAATGAAAATAATTCGTCCAAGTTCCCAAATTGTACGCCATATCAGATCTATGACATGAAAGTGTAGTAACTCATTTTTTTTATGTATAATATTTAATTTAATATTTTTTGTAAATTCACAGTGTTATTACGTCAGTCAAATATAGTTTCATAACACCAAAATATTTTTCATCATCTACAAATAAACTTCAATTCAAAAAGCCAAAAGTACACAAAATCAACCCCATTATACGATATTTAACCCCTAACACAAGGGTATGTTAGTAAATCGATAAACATTTTTCCACTTGTAAAGTTTGCAAGCAACACTTTCCAGATTAATTGGCCCGGCGCGACTCGCGACGCACTCCTTACTATAATAACATTGAATTTCACCCCGTTTTTAGAGAAAAGGTGGAAATATAAGTACTAGAGAAAGGTAGTTGAGTGTGAATTACGTTTTATAGGTACTTTATGTTGTATACTTTTGTTGTTTTTGTGTTATGTTATGTTGTTGTTTATAATTAACTGATTTTTTTTAATATTTAACCGTCCAGCCAGAATGTTTTCATTTGTTCCAGTTGAGACAACGCTTCTCTGGACTCCTATATAAATTTATAAACTAGTTAATTTTTCTCAAATCTTTTTCTAATTAGTGTTAAATTTCATTCACATTATCTTAACAAATTGCCGCCTCGCGCGGCTTCGACCGCTTGAACTATACGAATATTTGTTTAATATTATTATTTATTAATTATTTTAGTAGGATTATCCATACCGTTACGCACTTAATAATTCATAAGTAAATTTTTTTGGGAATTAAATTATTTTTTTTTTACTTATTTACTTTTGCTCTCAAAATTTTCGTATGTCATAGAAAAAGAGAGAGATTTTCGGAATAAGAAGCCTATACGTTGCTCCAGAAACCTTCCCCATCCCTGTCGTTTTGTATTAGTCCTATAAAAATTGACTCAACTGTTCCTAAGATTTGCTCAGTCAAACACAAACACAGACAAACAAAAACAAAAACAGAAAAAATAAGAAATTGAAAAAATAAAAAAACAGACAGACTACAATTAATATATACAGAATAAAAAAACATTTGTAAAATAAAATAACGTCAGAAGCGTGCGTAAGTCATATATAAATAAAACCAAGTTAGTAATTCTTCGGAGAATTTTTATTCTTAGGAATTTAATAGGTAGGTATGTAGACGATTGTGTCAAGAAAAATCTATTTCTTCAGGTTATTATTGGAACTGTTTGTTTTATCGATGACGTTAATATTTTTTATTTTGTATTTAATTAATCTAGAGTCGTTGTATACGGTCGATATAACTTAGATTTAGATGAAATATAATGTGTTATTTTTTATAATAATCTGTAAGTACCACAGATATCTGTAAAAAGTAGTGAGTAAATGAAGAAAAAACTAAAACATTACATGTTGCATAGATATGTTTAGATATTACTGAAAAGTGTAATAAAACAAAAAAAATATAATTTTTGGGAATCCAGAAACTTTATAATATGAATATTATTGTTTTTTAAAGTTTTATTTCAAAAAAATATTTTATTCACACATCCTTTTCTACATAGTTACGTTATTACATTGAGTATGAAATGAGCAAAGTACTTTTTGTTCATGCAAAATAGATACTTCACTTATCCTTATAAACTGTTCAAACAATTCAACAACAATAACTAAACATAATAAACATATTCAGTTAATATTTAATATAACCAGTAAATATAGGCTATGGGTTCGATTTCCACTGGGGGAATTATGTATTTATTTTCATTTCTTCATTCTGATTACAATACAAACCGAGGTGGGGCGAGCGGATCTCCTAAATACGTACCTACAGTAAACTAAAAAGACTATAACGAAACCCGTCACATTTAGAAAAACATTCCAAAAGTCTACATAACGTGATTTTTGAAAAAAAAAGTAAGCTTTCTTAGTATTACTAACCTGGTGAATCTTCGGGCATATCAGGGAAGTGCGGTGCAGACGGTTGAGCGTATAACAGGTTCAATTCCCGCGCTTCGTTTTCTTCTTGTGCTTGCTGTCGCCGGAGTGCGACCTGTGAAAATTTATAATATTTTTTTATCAAAAAAAAATATTATTTAAACTTATTTATAATTGTTGTAACATTAATTTTATGTGGGTTACTAATAATTACAATATTGTATTAGGTTTTTTTAGCTTCACGCTGTATCCCGCATATAACAAGGTAGGCAAAGCTAACTTAGTGTTATGACGCTCCGTTTCCTATTTACGCCCTATTTTCCGAGATCTCGTGAGAGTAGAAACATTCAGTGGCGGATATCAAAGTCACTAAGTAGTTAGATCCATGTCTACATAATGTGATTAAATGTTACGAATATTCAACAAATCGACTTAAACCGGCCGGACTTGAGGACAGTCGTGGCGCAGGGGCACCAGGTGTGACTGTAAAACCGACTGGTTGTAGGTTCGATCCCCACTCGGGGAGATGAAATTTTTACTTAAATTTATATTTCCATTTCTTCGCTCTCGTGTCGAGGACAAGCGCGGCGTTGAGTTCTGCCACTCAACACGCAATGCCTCCAGAATTCAGCAGAAAGTGGGGAACGGAGTGTCTTAATACACTAGGTTTCCTCTGCCTACCCTGCAGTGTGCGGGATACAGCGTGAAGTTGATATTTTTATACTAAGATAAAAAAAAATAGAATTAGCTTCACGCAAGCCGAGTAGGCAGAACGGAGTGCCTTAATACTGTGTTCCCTACACAGTATTAAGGCACTCCGTTCCACACTTCCTGCCGAATTCTTCGAGGCATTGCTTTGAATGGCGAAACTCAACGCCGGGCTTTTTGCCTTAATACCAGAGCGAAGAAATGTAAATATTAAAAAATAATAATTCATTCCTTCGAGTGGGGATCGAACCCACAATCGTCGCGTTACTGTCGAACCCTTTGGCCCCTGAGCCACGACAGCCTAAATTTTAATAAGATAACCACATATTTTCATTATTTCTACATACCTGTGCCGCCATCACCCGCTGCCTCTCAGCGATGAGCGTGCACTTAGCGCACACGCAGTCCCGCCACCTACAGTACCGCTTGTGCCCCTTCAGCGCGGATACCACGCCGTGGTTGCGACAGCGGGCGCATTTTGGCGTTCTCTAAATGACCAAAATTTGATTATAAATAATAAAAATCATGTGGAACTAAAGCAAAAATGTTAAAGTTGATCTTTTTTAGGGTTCCGTACCTTTTAAGGAAAAAAGTAAATCCTTATAAGATAACTTGTCCGTCTGTCTGTCTATCTGTCAAGGACCTTAATCTTAAGAACGCTTTGAGATATCGATTTGAAATTCAAACCATATACTGCGGCTTCATGATTTCCTGATAAAAAAAACGTATTTCTACATTTACTTAAGAAAACGTAATGGCCGTTTATATAGCAAAAAACACGTATTACGAAACTATAAATGGAGTCAATATTAATAGGGTAGTTCCGGTTAGCCTAGAATTATGCGATTTGCCAAGATAGCATCTATAGGTAGTGCTAGTTCAGGAAAAATCCGAAAATTATACATTTGTGGTTAAATCCTAAAAAAACAATAATATTAGCTTTAAATTGCAAGAAATGCGTATTTCGACACTATAAAGGGCATCAAAATTAATAGGCTATTTCCGGTTAACCTATAATTAAGAAATTTGGTACCTAGCATCTACAGATAGTATTAGTTCAGAAAAAAAACTGAAAACTATACATTACTGGTTAAATCCTAAAAAAATATTAGATTATTTGAATTCATTTGATTTTTTTAAAGTATCAGATGAAAGAGCTCTGGCTAAGCTAAGCCTGAGTTTCAGAAAAAGCTCGAGATCTCCAATTTCTAAATGGAACCCCTTAGTAGGCGAGTCCGACTCGCGCATATCCGGTTTTTATTATCTTTTTTCGCTTTAGCACGGAAATCACGCCGTGGTTACGACAGCAGACTCATTTGGATGTTCTCTAAATTACCAAAAATTAGATTTTTAATAGTTTTAATTAAATTAATATCAATGCACTTCGTAGTGTCGTAGCATCACAGTGTCTGAAAACGCGGCGGTGAGTTCCGCCACCCAACGTGCAATGTCTTAAAAATTGTGCGACGCGTGGATAGCGGAGTGTCTTTATGCTAGATTCCCACTACCAGGTCTGATATTAATAAGGTGCATATATCTATTGTTTTTTAACCTTAAACATCTCCCGAAACCAAAAAGTTTTAGGGAGGTTCAGAGATTAGACAGGGAGAAAACAAGAATTAATTTTATGATTTATATATTATATATGATACACGAAATTATTTAGCAGTAAGACCAGCTATGATGTATTGTACTAAATGTTGGGCCGTCAAAACACAACATAAACAAAAGATGGACACAAACGAAATGAAAATACTTCGGTGGACAGAGGGAGTCACAGACTTGATAAAGTATGAAACGTGCACATTAGATTGTCTTCAATATCGCACCCATAGTAGATAAGATAATGGAAAGTCGCGTGTGATGGTGCGAGCATGTGATGGGAAGAGACGCATGTAACGCCGTAAGAATTGCCCTGGCTATCCCGGACACAATGAAAGTAGAAGAAAACCACAGGCAGAAGAAGAAGACACGAAATTGTTTAATTTTACTTCGTGCCCCAATAATAATATCTTCGTTTTTTATAAAGAAATATTGTTATGAAAATGTACTGACGTTGCCACACGTACACCAAGCCGCAGGTTCAACAGAGTCTAAATAATTTGATATAATGAATTATCAATAATAATTATTGTTATAACTATCTACGTATCATATCTGCATTGTGAGAACCTAAACTAAAGGAAATCGCTAATTTCATTTTTTACAAACTAAATAAGTGAAAAATATAAAGAAAAAAAAAATGGTTAATATAATAAGATATGAAATTTTAAGTACGACAATACTTAGCCGTTGTTACAATATTTGTATAAGAATACAAGCGAAATTTGTTGAACTTTTTTAAATATTATAAATAGTTGTTTGCCCCTTACCTAATTCTACAGTAAATGGAGTTAAAATCATTCTATTTTCTACAGAAAATGAGGTTAAAATCATTCTATCTTCTACAAAAAATTAGGTTAAAATAATTCTATTTTCTACAGACAATGGGGTGAAAATCATTATTTTTTCTTGTTATTACTGATAGAGGCATGTAATTAGTTTAGTTATTTTATTTTAATAACCTACTTTGACATAATGGGGCCAGAAATTACGTACATACTACTTTAGTCAAGACGTAAAGATACTCTAGGTTACTCATTTATTTTGCTATTCCGAAATATCAAATATTGTACTATTTTTTCAATATTCATAGAACCAATTTAATTAAAATAGACAAGGAAAACTATATTTTTAGGTTTTATGGACAATATAATGAAACAAATTGTAAAAATGTTAAATTAAAAAATAAATTTATACAAGATAATTTTGTATACATTTAATTTATCTATATTTTTTTATTTGATAATTAAAATATCACAAAACAGAACTGTTTAAATCTATAAAATAAAATGAATGCGATTCTGTATGACTGTAACTGGCAAGTTATAATTACAACATTTAGTAGTTACTACTATCAGCAGAATGCAGAAAATAATGGTTTATCATAAGATTTTAATCTGCCCCTCTAAGGGCTGTAAATGGGAGAGACACATAAATATTACAACAACTATAAACGACACGGTTATGGAATCGATTCCCACTCGAAGGAATTATTTAATTTCATTTTTTCGCTTTCGCGATTTTATTAGATAGACAAAGCGCGGCGCTAAGTTCCTATGACTCTAGCTCTAGCTATGACTCTAAAATTGGAAGATGCGTGAGAAATAAAATGTTTCAGCAAAAGGTTCCATCTGCCTTTCCTGTTGTATGCGGGATAAAGCGTGAAGCTAAAAAAAATATTAAAGAAAATGGAAACCCGTGGATTTTCATTAGTTTCATCACGAAACGAACAGTTTTGTACGCATTTAATTTTTACACAAATATTGAATCGTGCTCATTAACCGTCACAAATTAAAACGCAAATCATTTTATATCATCGTCTAATATTAAATAGGGATTTTTTTTTCTAATAAATAAAATTATTTTTCAATCATTTAAATAAAATATTTCATCTCGCAGCTGTTCCATACAAATTTGTATGTAGTTATTTGATATTCTGAACACAACATTAAAAATATATTGGCGGAGCATTAAAAGCTTTTGTATCGCCAGTCATTTTAATTAACGTTCAGCTTAACGATTTCAGTTTTTAAAAACAAATTGAAGTTTAACTGGTTTTTTAATCGGTTTTTTAATCTTTGGTTGTTAACGGATGTTATTTTACTATATCCACATAGTAGAGGCCATTGTAGCGTAGCGGCACAGGGTCTGTGTGCAAACGCGACGATTGTGAGTTCTATTCTTATTTGAGGGAATGAAATATACTTTGAGGCCGGTCGTGGCGCAGCGGCACGAGGTGTGACTGCAAAACCGACTGGTTGTGGGTTCGATCCCCACTCGAGGAGATGAAATATTTACTTAAATTTATATTTCCATTTCTTCGCTCTGGTATCGAGGTTAACCGCGGCGTTGAGTTCTGCCACTCAACACGCAATGCCTCCAGAATTCGGCAGAAAGTGGGGAACGGAGTGTCTTAACACTAGGTTCCCTCTGCCTACCCTGCTGTGTGCGGGATACAGCGTGAAGCTAATTTATTTATTTATTTATTTATTTTAAATATACTTTTTTCTCTGCTCTGGTAAAAAGGGAATGGGCGACATTGAGTTCTGCAACTCATTACGTTTTGTCTCAAAAATTGAGGGGAAAGACAAGAACGGATTTTTTTAAAACTCACTCTTTCTACCTGCCCTGCTATAAGGAAAAATAATAATAAAAAATATTCTTAATTTACACTACAACTTTACTAATATTTTAATCTGAGTCTTTATGTTAGTAACACTTACCACTCACTGCTCTCTACCTATTCATGAAACATAATTTAAGAGATATTCAAGTTTTATTATATTTTAATTACTTCTTACCTGTGGCTTCGCCCGCTCGGTCAAATGGATATAACTAAGAGTTGTGTATGACATGACAAATTCTAAGTGCCCGAGATAATTCTGACCTCATGTACAGTGGGTTTCATTGAAAAGATTGACGTAATATAATAAAGCCTAGGTTTAGACGATAACTTTTTAGACTTTCTTATACAAAAATTCCAACCAGTAGTTCCTATTAGTTATTATACCTTTATTTATTTTCCTCGAGTGGAAATCGAACCCACAACCCCACATCTAAACTTGCTTTTACAGTCAAACACTTATGTGATACAAAAATTCCAACCAGTAGTTCCTGAGATTAGCGCTTCCTACCAAACAAACTTTTTAGCTTTTTAACATAAGTTTAGATTAAATGTATTTTTTTTAATAACTGAATGTAGGTATATTTTCCTATTAGATAAGAATGATATAAACATTTATACTGTGACTTGTGACTTTGGGTGTTCATTTATATATCTATTTATTAAAAGTATCTATTCATTTTCATAGATATAGTAATAGTTGGTAACAGAAATATATATTTATTTAAAACTAGGTATTTCGTTTCCATTTGGTATAATAGTAAAAGTTAATTATTTAAAAAGGCAAATGCCAGACAAAGCGCGGCGTTGCATTCTGCATTATATCGAAAATTTTTTGAAAAGGGGAAAACGGGGTGTCTTAATACTAGGTTGCCTCTGCCTACCCTCTTATATCCAGAGTACAGCTTGAAATTAAAAACAAAAGAAAAATTAGAATTATAAGAAAAAGAAAAACAATGAAACAAAAAAAGAATAAATTTTTCATCGCTAAAACATATTAAACAGTTTTTCTCCTTATAACAATTAGCAATTTACCTACAGGCCTCAAAATAAATAAAAAAAGGGAAAACAATATCTTTTACATTGTAGTTATTCCGCCCAGAGTAGGCAGTAAGGGAACCTAGTGTGTAGACACTTTCCGCCGAATTCTGGAGGCATTGCATGTGTGTGAGTGGCAGAGGTCAACGCCGCTTTGCCTCATTACCAAAACAAGGAAATTAAAATATTAATTTTAATACTAATTATAATAATAAAATATTTATTTTCCTCGAGTGGAAATCGAACCAACAACCCCGCGTCTAAACTTGTATTTACAGTCTAACACTTGAGTCTCTAATACCAAAATGTAACTATTACAACTAATTTAATTTTACACGTTATTTACCGTATCTACAATAAATTTACAATACCAATTTATACGTATATTATTTTTTTATAATAAAATAAAGATAATATTATGTGAAAACTATATTTATAAGTGTAGTTAATCGAAAAGACAACGAAATCAAAATTAAAAAAAATACTTAACAATATAATTTAGAAAAAAAAAACAAATTTAGAATTGTAACTGTTAACATTATGCAAAAAAAGCAGATAGATAGTCTATCTAGCCAACAAAAACAAACATCGAAAAAATTTAAAATTTTATTTAGTATTGAACCCACAACCTTGCATATAACTTTGCATAATAAGAAATATCAAAACCCCGCGAACATATCCACAATATTATTAACAATATGTATTTAAAATTAAATAACAAATAATTACAGTATAACTATAACCCTAATAACGCAATGAGATACCATTAACCCAATAACACAATAATAACAAAAAATAACAAAATGTAATATTACCCGGTAATATAAAGTTACATTACATTTGAACCAATTCAAGGTCAATTTGATTTTGTTAGCTTTTTGTAATATAATTACGGTGGTAATAACATTATAACAATATTACAATAACGTCATTACAATAGTAATACGGTAATAAGCGGAAGTGATATTAGAAACTTATTTAGGGTGTTACTTTTTAGTAACGGTAACTAAGATTTTTTGTAAGTTATTATAATTTTGTTGAAATAATGTATTTAATTTAAAATGTTTATTTCGAATTTTTAATGTCTATTTTTTAAGTATAATATGTTTGTTAAAATATAAGCATTTATTTATTTAATTTAGAAAACTTGGCACGCGACGGTAGTCTCTATTAGTAAAAGCTGTCTAATGTTTAAATTTATAAATTACATGGAGTTATGTTTTTAATAAAGCAACAATTTTAACTAAAAAATATTTCAAAATATAAATTTAATAATAATTATTTATATCTTTTCAGTTCTACAAACTAAAGCAGGTAGTGGTAACAATCCGTATTCATTTTTACTCAGTCCAATATAGTTATTTTATAGTAAAAACAAATAAAAATAAAACTTGTATAATATCACTGTTTAGTTACCTGATATCTCTCAGAAGCTCTAAGGAAGAAAGGCGGTAAGGCGGCCAACACCGGGTGCTGCACTAGTTGAGACACGTCCACGCCGTTAGGTAGAGACATTTTACAATTTATAAACTTTTAATATTCTATACTATTCTATGACTTATTGTTATATAGTTGTAACAGTAGTAATAACACACGTTATACAATATTCATGTTATCCGAGCGCGTTAGATGAGACGACGCACCCGTCCCGCGGCTGTATCAACACTGTTGCTTCAATTTCGGCAGAAAACTGACAGTTGCCTTTGCTTGGGCTCGGGGGTGAGAGTGAAACGACACTGTATACACTCTCCTTCTCGCTCTCTCCGCACTGTTAACTGTATATGTTGTATCATCCGGTTATATAAAATGTTGTCAGATGACAAGCCCCGCCTCCTTGGCCCCGCCCCATCACTGTCCCGCGCTCCCATTGGCCGAAACACGCTGAAACTTAATTTATAAAGGTGACTTTTTTGAGAAGCAGTTTCGGTTCGGACAAAGCGATTGAATGAGGCACAAAAACACAATTACGTTTGTTATACGCGTCGAGGATTTTCGCGTTTTTTAATGTTTATTGTTGAACCGTTTTGTTTAATTGTTCAGTTGTAGAGCTTTCAATATGGTGTAGAGGTTTATTCGGTAATGAGATCGTCAGATATCGCTGGCCATTCTGCTCTATCTGCGTAATTGATCGCGACGCGCCGTGCTCGCTGCTCATGCAACGGGTCGCTTATTCGTTTCTCATCATCCTGTATAAATAATGTTAGATGCATATCTGTTTGTCTCTACATTCATCTATTGTGATGTAGAGACAATTATTATTCTTAATAATTTTTATATATTTTTTCACACGCTGTATATGACTGCTAAATAATATAAGTTAATTTGGTTACAAAATTTTGTATAATTTCTATAATAAATTTTAATTTTAATCTCAAAGTTTTTCATCATAAATTATAAACTCAGTTAATTCCTTAATCAATATCAATATCATATGACATCGAGGCGGAAGGTGCGACCGAATTGAAATATTTCAATTTGCTTGTCGAAGGGAATTCGATTTAAATTACAATGAGAGTAAGGGATGAGGCCAGGGGGTGACAGGGAAGGCCTTGGAGGGTGATAGGGGGAAGGGGAGGGGTACACGCGGGAGGGGGTGTAGTCAGTAATTATTAATGTATAACTGAATATCTGCGCGTATTGTGCTCGAGACAGCGTTCGCTGGTTTTAATATTGAAATGTTTGTTATAAGAATTATATTGTAATTGGGTGAAACTTCAATGTGGGAGAGCTTTTGTGCGGAGCACAGTTATTAGGTGTAATGGTTCTGTAGATTTTTTTTCGTTTCTTTTTTTAAGTTAATTTTGTTAATATAGTTAGTTGTGTATTAGGGTTAGATTGAATGGAATTGATTATGCTTTTTTTTATATTTTACAAAAAATCAAGTAAATCGTGACTGTAATCCTCTTTTACCACCAAAATTCGTTGTAACTTAATGCCGCATTTCGTGTGCCCGTAGTACAAAAGTTTTTAAGAATCGAACCACAACTGTTGTTTTATTAGTAAAACTGTTGCGATACGACCATGATAAACTCAACGCCGCTAATTGTCTGTCTAAACTTTTTGGTTTAACGCCAAAACTATTGTAAATATAAGCCTTATTAAAATTTTATAATTTAGTGTTTTTGGAATAAAAACGAAATGGAAGACTGCTATGATAATAACTATTGACCTTAAAAGCCTGATCTTAGGCGTGTCTATAGATTAGCTTCCGCTGCTCTCGACATGGTTAGACATGTTTATTTAACTAATAATTATACACGTTACGTTGCAACCTGCCTTTACTTTTCGTAATAAACGGTAGATTGCAAGGTGGAGGCACACATTTTTATTTTTAATATTTCTCAGCCAGTTTTAAGAAGTAATATTTGTATTCTGTTATTTTTAAGTTAATATATACAACTAATTACCAATATCTTTTATCTATATATGGAAAATTTATCTATTATTTCTATATATAAAAATGTAAGTTGCTAATAACGGGTTATTTCTCGTATATATGTATATGCGGGACATAAAAAAAATGAATCGTAACACGTAAATTCTTTTGCGTAGACTAAAAAGTAAATTCTGTTTATTCAAAGAACAAAGGTACATTAGCCTATAATGTGCTAAACTATAACTATCTAATAATAAAGTTTTTTTTTCTGTTTAAGTCCGATTCCTTTGATTGATATTCTCAACTAAACGTTTCAAAAATAGTGGTGAATCGCAATTGGACAATTGTAATCAAATTAAAAAAATAAATAGACAAATATTAATTTCTTTACAACTCTTCTTTTCTTTGTTTGTAGTTGCTTTTTTTTATTTTCAGTTTCTCTTTATTCAGATCAGATCAATTTTCTATTTTAACTAACAAAATGGAAATATTTCCATGTTATATAAAAAATATACTATAAAATTTATTTGAATTACTTACGACCTTGTTCTATAGTTGACATTATCAATAAATAATCTAAGCTAAAATCAAAAGATCAACTAAAATAATAGCAAAATCAATCACAATAATTATGTTAATTTGAAATTAAACTTTCAAAACAATATTTCAGCTCTAAAATTCAAAATGTAATCCACCCTGTCCACCGATACAGGTGATGGGCCTAAAGGGAGAGATAGAGAGTGATAGAGGATACCAGAATCAGTTATATTTATTTATATTTAAAATAAATTAAACTTTCAAGACACTAGATATTAGCTTCGCACTGTAAATGTGAGTAGGCAGAGGGAACCTATTGTTTAGATATTCCGTTCTCTACTGAATTTCCTCTGAATTTTCAAGGCATTGCGTTGCGTTGTTGAGTGGCGAAACTCAACATGTCGCTTCACTTTGTTGCCACAGCGAGGAAATAAATATTAAATATTAAAATCCCCCGAGTGAGAACTCAATCCCCAACCGACGCGTTTATAGTCACACGCTTGTACCAATGCGCCACGAAGGCCTCGACAATATTTCAGCTATAAAATTTAAAGTTTAATCCGCCCTGTCAACAGATACAGGTAAGGGGAGGTGTAAGGGGGGGGCAGAGGAGTAACAGAGGGGGAGGGGAAAGGGAGAGGTGCAAATGAGAATTCCGCAGCCGCGACCAATTCGCGAAATGTTCACATTACGCAAACGTCTCAACTTGGCTTTAGTGAAGGGAGTTTTGTATCGATATTTTTGTTATTATTATATTTAACTAGTGAATTCTATGTATTTTTTATTAATTTTTAGTATTTTATTACTAAACTTGTAAACAATTTAACGCTTTATGCTTATAAAATATTTTGTATTAGAGACATTCTTTAAATTTTTTATTAAAAAAAAGAGATAAAAAGTAGCCTATGTCTCACATATATACACACATATCAATACTGGGAGAACTAAAATCTCTTTTTTTTTAAATATATTTTTATTAAAAAAAGAAAAGACAAAAAGTAGCCTATGCCTAACACATATTAGTACTGGCAGGAAAAATTCATCGTCATATTTTATTCAACTAATGACACAACTTTATTATAATATGTATCTAGTGGTTCTGGATCTTAGTTCTGGGGTGATTGCGTGTTGAGTGGCGGAACTCAACGCCGCTCTTTGCCTCGACACCAAAGCGAAGGAATAAAAGTATAAATGTAAATTAATAATTAATTGGCACCCCGAGTGGGGATCGAACCCACAACCAGTCGATTTTACAGTAACACTTTGTGCACCTGCACCACGATTGACCTTGATAACGCTGTGTGCAGATTAGAAGCTACAACCACAATGCTCATTACTTATTCTATAATTCTATAGAGAACTATCCACATCATATCAATTAAAGTTATGGTAAGATTAATAGAATAAGAACCTATACTTTTGAAAAAACTAAATTATTACTTTTTTTTAGCTTCATATTGTATACCGCATATAGTAGAGTATTCAGAGGGAACATCTTGTTAAGATACTCCGTTATCCACTTTTTATTACATTTTTGAGACCTTGCGTTTTGTATGGCGGAACTTAACATCAAGCCTTGTTTTCTTACCAGGACTAGTTAAATGAAAATAATAAATTTTCTAAGTGGAATTGCACCCAATCAATCGTCACATTTACAATTACACACTGTACCCTAACGCTGCGGCCTCCAAATAATTGTACCTATTATAAGCGAATTTAGGTAAAAAAAACATCGATATCGACACAAAATATGGCGGCAACACTAAAAAGCGTGGGAGCGAGTGAATATCTTGGGTAAAGCGTTAAAATGAAATGTTCGCAATTTGAATATCGCCCGTGTCTCTCCCGCTCCCCTCCCCGCTTACCCCACTCGCCCCCTCTCACTCCCCTCCCACTGTAATATGTACGTCTTTGAGTTTGGCATCACTTTGTTTTATTTTAATACGTGTTTTATTTTTCATTTCATTTATTTATTTTAAGTTGTCTTGTCTTCATTTACTATATAAGTGGGTAACGACAGTTTTAGATGATAGATTGAATCATTATTAGGTAATACTGTACAGTAGGTAATACTTTTTACTTTGTAGGCCGTCGTGGTGTAGTGGCACAGCGTGCAATTCTAAACACGACGCTTGTGGGTTCAATTCCCACTCCGGGATTGAGGTATTTGTTATCTTCGTTTCCTAGTCCTGGTAATAAGATAAAGCGCGGCCTTCAGTTTTGTCACTGAGCTCGTAATGTCTCGAAAACTTCGATGGAACGGAATGTTTTAACACTAGGTTCTCTGGGCATATCATGCTATATGCGGGATATAGCCACAGTTTATATATGACAAAGTGCGATCATTATTAGTCTTATTTACCCTAAAAATGATTTTTTAAAGTAAAGCGTATCAAATAATACCTAGAATAGTATAAAGTTACTTTGTTGGTAGAACTGTTATTGACTCACGCTATTTTTCCGGTAACATTAATTTACACTCACACATTACCTACTGTTATGAAAGAAAACGTATAATAATTTGAACGTAGCGGGACTTGAACCCGAGTCTATTCAAAACCAATAGTGACTCTGACCTCTAAACCGGGCCACTTGGATGATAAGCAAGAGGCGTGGGTTCAATTTTGTAAACGTTTTCTAAAAATTTTTTTTTGTTTCCTAAATCTTAACTTATATTTTTTTTAAATATATCAAAATATACATGAATCCGTATCTTGGTTAAATACGTCATTTTTTTAGTTACAAGCTGTATCTCGCATAGATCAGAGTAAACAGAGGGAACCCTATTATTAAGACACTCCGTTCTCCACTTTTCGCTGAAATTAATACGTAATATAAGTATATATTATGCCTGTTACTTAGAACCATGTTAAATCGTGTATCGCGTTATCTTTTGTCTAAAGAAGAGCATTGTAGAGCACCACTTTCCTATACTTTCTATTAAATTTCGAATATATTGCAAAGCGAACAAATGCCAATGAGGCGTGAAAAGAGCAATAACAATCAATTAAGTATGTTTTGTTAAGAGTTTCTAAAGATATAATACAGATAGATGAAGAAACAGGCAGTTATAATTATATTAGTTAGAAATCCATATATTTATTTTATTTTGTTTATAGACGTTGGAAAGAGGAAGAAAAATATTGTTATATTACCTATATTCTTTTCTCTACTGTGTATCCATTCAAAGATATCGCTGCTCAAAAAAATTTAAAAAATTAAATCAGCAGCAGGGTAGGCAGAGGGAACCTAGTGCTAAGACACTCCGTTCACCACTTTCCGACAATTTCTGGAGGCACTGCGTGTTGAGTGGCGGAACTCAACGCCGCGCTTTCGAAGAAGTGAAAATATAAATGTAAATAAATATTTCATCTCCTCGAGTGGGGATCGAACCCACAACCAGTCGACTTACAGGGACACTTCGTGCCCCTGCGCCACGACTGGCATCACTGGCCTGAGGAACTGTTTTAATTATATTTTTTTTCCTAGTAAAATTGAATCCGTCACAATGACGTTCAGTCATGCAACGACTTCGACTTGAGCACTCTCCCAAATATTTAAAATATACCTAAATACAAAATATGTTTTTTAAGCTTTACGCTGTACCTACTTCTTACAGAATAGGCAGAGGAAAGTTACTGTTCATACACTCTGTTTCCTACTTTTTGCTGAATTTTTGAGACAGTGACAGAATTCAACTCCACACATTGTCTTGTTATCAGAGCAAAATGAAAATGAAATAAAAATATTTAATATTTCATTTAAAAGAAATGAAATAGAAGTAGAAGCGAAACCTTTAATCTGTCTCCTTTATAGTCTCAGACTGTACCACTGCGCCACAACTGCCTCTAACATGTCTAACTAATAAAATATATAGACAATTGGGGAGAGGAGAGAGAAGACAAATTGTTAAATTACATATTATTTTCACTAGCTTGTATCCACTTATTCCACCCAAGTGATTCCATACGTGGATGGCAAAACCATTTAAAATCTAAATGGAAAAAACAGCTATTTCATTGTGGTCAATAACAGAATATCATAGATAAAACCCAATCCCACAACTACTACAAACCACTATTTAAATATACTTTACGCTCTACATTAAAAGATAAATAATATATTTACCTAACATTATATCCCAAAGGCTTACACATTGTTCTATATAAAACGTAACAAAGTAAAGTGAAGTGCGCAGGTCTAACACGCCTAAAGAGTTAATATGTGTCAATATTGTAATGAAGCCACGCCCGTCGCGCCAATCGCGACGCTTGCAACTGTAGCGAGTGCCCCATTGGGCCCTCACGGCTGCCTCCTACTGACTGTACTGACAATGATACTATGTACTTACTTTTGATACACAGATAGAGCCTTATGCTAAGTGTTCTTACGGTTTTTAGGTCTCTTTATGTAAGTACTGGTATATGGCGACTTGTCCACGGAATGAGGTGGTATGAGTGGCGAGGAGGATAGTTTAATGCATATTACAATAATGAAAGCTGTTGTTAAATAAAAAATAAAAAGAAAACCACTCAGCTTTACGCTGTATCCCGCACACAGCAGGGTAGGCAGAGGGAACCTAGTGTTAAGACACTCCGTTCCCCACTTTCTGCCGATTTCTGGAGGCATTGCGTGTTGAGTGGCAGAACTCAACGCCGCGCTTAACCTCGACACCAGAGCGAAGAAATGGAAAAATAAATTTAAGTAAATATTTCATCTCCTCGAGTGGGGATCGAACCCACAACCAGTCGGTTTTACAGTCACACCTCGTGCCACTGTGCCACCACTGGCCTCAAGAAGAAAACCACTCAATGTAATATATTTCTAAACAATACTGTTATGTGAGAGGCCAGTCGTGGCGCAGGGGCAAAAAGGGAGACTGTTAACGCTACTGGTTGGTTCGAACTCCACTCGAGGAAATGAAATATTTATTTAAATTTATATTGCCATTTCTTTACTCTGGCAAAACGCGGCGTTGAGTTCTGCCGCTCAACACGCAATGCCTCCAGAATTCAACAGAAAGTGGGGGACGGAGTGTCTTAACACTAGGTTCCCCTATGCCTATCCTGCTGTGTGCGGGATACAGCGTGAAACTGATTTACTATTATATGAGTAGAAACGGAGGTAGGTACCTACCGTCATTTTAGTAAGAAATAGGATTTCGCGACCTCAAAAACCAAAATAGAACTCCTATAAGATTACTTTGCTTGTCCATTGCAGACCATTCATCTCGAAATCCTAAAACCTGAACCAATTAGCTTGGAAATCCTAAAATTAATATCAAATATTCAGATCTACCATAGATCTGAATATTTCTTCTGGGGCACAAAAAAAATCAAGCATCTTTGTTATAGCAATCAATATGATCGGTTTTTATTTGTTTTATTATTATTTAATAATAATTTCAGTACAATTATATCACTCTACATTATTTTCTCTTTTATGAAGTACGGAGCCCCAAGATAGAATAGACTGGTTCCTTAGAAGTCATCGTTATCTATTAGAATAAAGATGAATTTATTTCTTTAACGATAAATGTAATATTTAAAGAATTATTAGGTATTATATAGATAGCTTGGGTTTAATTTATATAATATTTTGTATAACAATTGGAGCCGTACGCCAGCGACGAAGTGTCTTAACCCTCACCCTGCTTTATGTGAAATAAAGCAAGATGCCAAAGAGAAAAAATAAAAAAATGTAGAACTCTACTATTTCTAAATTACATTTCTCTCACTCTATGTTGATAGTAAATGGTACACCTATAGAATACTACTTTAGCATTGTACTAGTACGTAAGTCAAATAATAATAAAGAAATATTATTTTTGAGGCTAGTTCTAGCGCAAAGGTATAAAAGAGTGCAATATTATTTTGTTTTAAATATTTATATTTCCTCGCTCTATTCTATTAACGTTTATATTTCCTCGTACAATACCTCCAGAATTCAAGGGGAAGTGAGGAACGGAAGTGTCTTAATAGAAACGGAGTGTCTATAATAGTAAGTTCCCAGGTTCCCTCTGTCTACCCTGTTATGTGCAGGATACAGCGTAGGACTAAAAAACAAATAAAAAAAATCTTTCAATATTTACTTTATTAGGTATTACTAGTGGTTAAGTATGGCTCTACAAGAATGCTACGACGGAACAAACTTCGACTTTAGCTGATGATACTGCAGCCTAGAATTTATTAGCGTATAATTTATTAGTAACCATTATGTGAAAGCACTTGACCTATATGAGGTGTTCACAATAAGTCCACAACCCTTTTTGAGAACTCAATTCACCTCTAGATCTTTTATTACTAAATTACTGAACTCAAATTAAAAAAAAATCCAATCAATTGAAATTATAAGTTCACATGTACAGAAGTTCTGTGGAAACATTTGTTCTTATATCTTTACAAGTGTCAGTATTATTAATTAACATAAAAGTACACACGAAAAAAACTTGGGAATGTTTACTTATCGGGTGAACGGATCCTGGTTCAATTCAAACCCCGAAGGACACAGGTTTGCACATTAACCACTAAGATTCCAATTCACCAATTTTTGGGGAGATTCCTCTTAAAGCCGTGCCCAGTATCAGCACGTCGAGCCTGAATTCTGTGTGCCTGCCAGTATTGCTATTATCTGTAAAGCAAGGCCAAGTTGGTCTCATAAAACTGGGGGTCATTATTCATCAGTAGAGCGTGACAGTATTTCACACCGAACACCAATGGCTAATTTGGCTGCATAGCGCCCAGGCTTCATATGGAGTACTGTTCCCATCTCTGAGCTGGTGCACCAGAGTATCAGTTTTAACCATTTGATCGCATACAACGTGCCCCCTTTGCATTTGTCTCCTCGCTGTGCGTTTGCCACTACAATTACCATGGGGAATGTTCTGAGGAACTAAAGGAAAAGGACTCAACTACTGTCTACGGTTTCGTAGGAACTTCTTTCCACGTCAGTTTCCAGATCGATACGACTGGGGTACCTTCAAAATACGCGTCTATCTCCACCTTAAAAGTCGATTACGTACCTATAGATCCTCTGGTGTTGGTGGGTAACGGTGATTAAGTTAAAAAAAAATGGAAGAATAGTCTACTAAAATTATATATTTGAAAGCAAAACAAAAATACAAAATTGTTTATTGGAGCTGATATTTATTTCCATACAATTTTTACTTTTGTTCTAAGGTACACAGTATGAAACTAGAAAATAAAACACAATATATGGCATTCAATAGTCAAATATAGTCGTCGACATCTTTTCTTTTCTTTTCCCAATCAAACCGTGAAGTGAGTCGAAAGACCACGAGCTTTAATTGGAGTAATATTCAGTACATTGTTGTGAAGCTTACACGGGGTTTTTCTATTACTAGGTACTTACCTAGGTTTTATTATAGTGTTGGCTATTGCTTAGTATCCTATATATGTGTGTATGTTTGTGTAGTTATATATACGCAACCTGCGAACGATGTGGGCATGAAAGTGCGGACACAGGAGGCCGTACGTCATCGTGATAGCACTAAGTGGATAAGATTTTAAATAATGATAAAATTCAGCTTATGTTAGCGACGTTTATTCCAGCTTTTTGCTTTTTCCCGCACAGCAAGATTGATAACTTCACTGCACCTCCCAGACAATCAATATGTGATATTATATCATCAGCTGTTTTTCTTGACTTGTTGATTGTAAAAAAAGTGGCCAGTCGTGGCGAGTTAATTTTTCTTGCTTGTGACAAGGCAAAGCGACGTATTGAGTTCCGCCAGTCAACACGCAGGACCTCTAAATTCGGCGAAAAATGAGGAATGCAAGTTTCCTAATGGGAACGAGTGTCTTAAAAGACACCCTGTGCCTCCCGGCCATGCGCCGGGATACAGCGTGGAGCTAAAAAAACCAAAACCTCCATATGTTTTCTAATTATCGTAAGCTAGATATTACTCCATGTATCTCCTACATACATATAACAACAACAAACACTTGTTTCTAATATTCATGTAATTTTTGTTATATACAATTTTAATAATCACAAAATAATTTAAAGTACTTTCTTATGGACTCATCCTTGCACATCAAGTCCATTCTATGAAGATGGAACTTTTCAAACAAATTGGACGCAAGTAAATGGATTTTTTTAATATTTGTAAATAGATGGATGAATCAGCTTCACGCTGTATGCCGCACACAGCAGGATAGGCAGAGGGAACCTAGTGTTAAGACGCTCCGTTCCCCACATTCCGCCGAGTTCTAAGGTATTGTGTGTTAAGTGGCGAAACTCAACGCCGTCCTTTGCCTCGAGACCAGAGCGAAGAAATGAAAGTATAAATGTAAATAAATATTTCATTGCTACGAGGGGGGATTTGTACCCCTGCGCCACGACTGGCCTCTTTTTAAGATTAATTTGTATATTAGATGAATGAAGTTCAAACAGTATTTTTTTAAATATGCCTACTTTAACGTAAAGTTTTCCTAAGAATTACTACAAGAAAAACTTAGATAGACATGTCCACGTGTTGTCTCTCGTCGTGTCCGAGCTCTGAGTTCCGCTGACCAACAAAAACAAAGCGTCGTTCCACTCTTTGTCGTATATAGCGCTGCGACTGCGAGTGACTCTGACAGAGCGCCTTATGCCCGTCAGCTTTTGTAAGCTTTTTTCCTTAAAAACGCGCGATTTATTTCCCACTGTGGTCTATATATGTATACTTATATAGACCACAGTGTACGTAGGGTACAGCGTGGTCGACCAGTTGTGGCCGCTATGAAGTTAGGTTTTCTGAACCTTTGCGCATTGTTCATACGGAAGGAAAATAATCTAAAGTAAGGAATCCTAAAATCAAATCTATGTAGCCATCTAAAGTTAATTTAGGGGCGGCCACGACTCGTTGACCGTACTGTACCCACTTATATAGGTAGAGTGTGGACGTCCGTCGTCGTCGGTGAAATAGTTCGACGTTTGATAGATGACTTTGTTTTTTAGATTTTGGGTTATACTTTATTGGATTATGGTTCTGGATTATGTTATGATGTTTATTTTGTATGGAAATTGCGTGTTTTTGTGTTTTTTGTTTTGTTTTGTATGTCTTGTATTTTTGTTCGTTTCCTTTTTTAGAAATGTTGTTTACATTTTGTAATTAATTGTTAATTAATACATAACATTTAAAACATTTTTTATTAATTTCTGTCACACATTTAATTTTTATTTATTTTTAGACAATAAATAAGAGAGGAATAAAAGTTCCATTTAGTTACGAATGCAATTTCTGCTCATAAAACGTGCAAAAATATTCACCCGATTACCAATAAAATATTATAATAAAATTACTTTAAATACTGAGCATAATTATATTTCAAAACAATAATGATGCGCCCTCTGTTGTCAAGTAGACATTATTTACAACGTTATTAGGTTTGCCATTGAACAATAGATGGCGCTGCGAAAAATATGAACAATAAATAAGAATTTCAAATTGCCACCATAACTCGTTATTTATATTAGAAATATTAACAATATGTTCATCAGTTAGAAAATACAAATTAAGGAGATTTTCTTGGTACGTAAAGCAAATATTGTGTTTTAAACCAAACTAAACAGTCGTACACAGGGGCACATATGTACGGCTACGTACGCGGTAGGTTGTGGGTACGATTCCCAATCGAGGAATAATAGTAACAAGGCAAAGCGCAGCGTAGAGTTCCGCCACTCAATATGCAATGCCAGAATTCGGCAGAAAATGGGAGACGGAAGTGTATTAATTGGAGTGTCATAGTGTGATAACACTAGGTTCCCAGATTCGATATATAGCATAAAGCTAAAAAAATATATGTTTTTAAATGAAAACTAAAATTATCACAATGATTTGGATTTAACCAACCAACAGCACCACATCCTGTATCCATCCTCCGATAGCCACTTAGAATAAAAAAAAATACTATATATAAGTTGTAAAATTGTAATAGATGCTAAGTTAATTGATAATAAATGAAATGTTTACAAAAAGGCAATCTAAAAATACCTGGACTTTCTTAGGAATTAAATATCTAGATGATTATCTCTAGTTATAAGCCTAGTTTAAGTGGCAGATAAATATACTGTTGATTAGCTGATAATAATAAAAAGTAAAAAAAAAGTACGGACCACGTGTCTGTAGTGTTTAGTTAAAATTATATAAAAAAAAACACTAGGTTCTATCTGCCATACCATACCATATAGCAATATGCGGGATACAGCGTGAAGCTGAAACAAAATCGGTAACGTTTTGCAATTATTATTACAGGCTAGATCAATAAGAATCACGTGACCAATGTACTTGCAACGTGAGCTTATTTACAAATACGGTGTAACTTTACGCTAAGTGTTTTGGTTCAACGCCGGATGAAGTAACACCAAACATCTCTCCTTCCATCACTCTAATTGGAACAGTTACGAAAATGACATTAACAGTGCTGGTCTTCATTGAGAGATAATCCCCTCGGACGTAAAATTGATACTAGAGCTGGAAGTAAGAAATATTTATTTATTTTTTAATTTAGGCTATACCCTGCAATTAGCACGGCAGGTGGAACTTAGTGTTAAGACACTCCGTTCACCACGCACCGCACTACCCAATTTTCGAAATATTGAGTGTTGAGTGATGGTACCACCGCGTTAACAGTCAGACAGAGTAAAATATTTATAATTTATTTTTAAATTTGATATGAGTTATGTTAAAAATATAAATATTTACATAAACTAAATTAACCTTCCATTTCAGATACATTCCAAATATGATGAAACTAAATGTACGAAAGCTACTGATAACAGCGATGTTATTCTTATCAACGAACCAAGCTAAAATACTGAGAAATAATGCCCTCATGACGAAAATGGTATCTAACTTCCACAGAGAGAACGATTTGTCAGATTCTGACGCGGAGAAGGAGGAGCCTGTTTTGGTTAGGATGCAAAATGTTTTATGTAAAAATTTCCCAACGATCCCCTGCGCTATTATAACTGAGGACAGAACGTTAAAAAAGCTCATTGAAAAGTCGATACAACAAATAAATAGTAAGAAAGCTTTTTTGGACAAAACGACGCCTTACCCGAGCTACTTGACCCTTTTCCCCATCAACAACGAGGAACCCTCCAACTTAGAGCACAAAAAAACCAAATTTCCTCGAGAAAAAACGAAAAATCGACACAAGAAACAAAAAGACATAACCAAAACCAAAGAAAAATCACATGAAAAGCTAAAGAAAATGAAAAACAAGACAAAACGCACGTCTGTTTATAGCAGGAAGAAATTACGTAAGTTCTACCCTCACAAAGTGAAGTATCGGGACAAGACCAGAAAGGATTTCGAGGACCAATCTGGGGAGAGACTGTCGATGTCGGTAGAAGTTCCTGACTTGACGTTGCCGAGAAAACACCAGCATTTCAAGTATAAAATGCAGCCAGTGGACCCTCCTGTGTGGAGGATTGATTATATGAAGCACGGGGAACAGAGTGTTGATATGTTCGGTTACGACAGCGGAGGCAAAGTCATGAGAACTGGACCGAGCGTCGTCGTCGACAATAATGGAGATGGACGCAAAGATGTTTTACACCCAGATGTGTATATAAAGAAGAATTTTGTAAGAAAAAACTTGGATTCGGATGGAGTTGATTAGTTTCGGCATTAGAATTTAATTCCAATTAAGTAAATTAATGTTAATAGATACTATTTAATAATAGCAATATTACTAACAATGTTTCTATAAGAGTAATGTGTAAAACGTAAAAAATCTACTACTCAAGTAGCAGCTGTAGTACAGTAGGTATGTGGGCGATGGTTGTAAAGTTGTTAGTAGTTGTAAAATATGATAAGGATTACTTTAAATTCATCCCTGAACTATAGTTGTTGAATAAAGATGTATTATCTTGATAACTATATTATTTTCTCCGCTCGCCAAGGTCAGGTAGTAAACAGTGGCCCAGTAGTACACAGTGCACCACCACTCATATTCCAAAAACGCGATCGAAAATCTTTTTTTAAAAGACAATATTACCAATAAACTATTTGATTAGTTGCTAAAATTGTTTTGCAAAAACCAAATTTAATAAATTTCCTTTAATCTAGTGTCAATAGTTTTTATGTTAAACTCACATACGGTAGATTTTTAAATGCTTAAACTTTTAGTGGTTCAATGTTTACCATGTCACACTATTTGTAGATAACGGTGCCTATCGTCGTAACGCAGTCTCAGATATTATGCAGAAACCGCGATTAGGAATGTTTATTATTTTACTTTGAGAACACAAACATTTACATGATAGTATTATCAATGTGTGGCTGCAATGTAAAGACTTGGCCATAAGGACCATGTATAAATGGAAATTAAAATGACTAATGGAAAAAAATTAATATGAGTATAAATTGTTATTTCTTTTAAATCATTAACATAAATAAATATTTTATTAAAATTACTATAAGTAATATAGTTACTAATTTTTTAACATGTCACATTTAAACTAATCGTCGGTCAAAGATTTTATTATTTTAGTTTAGAATATTTAACGTTGGAAATTGTATAAACAAAACAGAAAGGTAAAACTCATTTAAAGGGAATAATTATATTTTTTTATAATGAAATTTATTAAATCAAGAGAAAGATAGCTATTATTGCATACCCAAAATACCTATAAGTTGTATAATTATCTAGCAATCAAATGACTCGTTTAAATTTTTTGCTACGATAGATTCCTTCTGCTTAACCTGCTGTGTGCAGAAACAGCGTGAAGCCGATTTAAAATTAAAAGTAACACGAAATATAATACCAGAATAAAACAAAACGTAACCAAACCAAGAAATTTAAAAAGATCTGACTGATCTACTAATCGAATGAGTTAGGGGGAACCAAAGAAAAGTATGAATTAATAATAAACAGCAAATAACCACATAAAAAATAATAGTAGATCGAAAATTTATGAAAGCTTACAAATTCAGAGCTGGATTCTAATAAACCATGAAACACGTGATTAATTAAATATTTTTAATAGTCTGAATTTCAAAGAATAATCGGTGCCAATTCATAGTTTTTTTCCGTACAAATTTTCAACCTGTATTTCACCATTCTCTCTTTAAGGTTAAAATCTTTGAAAATTCCTTCTTAGTGGGTGTTTACATTATGAAAATAAACATCTGTCCAAATTTCACGTTCTTACCATCAGCGGTTACGGTTGTGTATATATATTCAATAAGTGGAAACAGTGAAATCTGGGAACTCTTATTATTGTAGCTAGATCATACAACATATTTTCATAAATTGTAAGTTCTTGATCCATAAAAAAAAAGTTATGATATTGATGTACCTAACAGTTTAATCATGGAAGGAATATCCCTTCTTACAGAATTTTATTTCTTTTTTTTTTCAAGGTAAATAGTCTAAGTATAGACTTTAATCTAAAAAACTAATTTTATTTTCCATTTTCTTTTTAAGCTTAACGTCGTCAGTTCCAAAAAATTATAAGTCAATATTTAGGTAATTCTATCATAATTAGAACATCTATTTACTAATTAACTAATAACTTTTCTACATAAAATAAAAATAGTTAACAGTAATGATCGGCCATTCTAAAATCCACTTTAGTAAATTATTAATAATGTATATCTTCATAGTAGTTTGACTTCTCGCGTCACAACGGTCTGATGTTGCGAGAGGACGATTACATTTATTTAGAATAACATATTTAAAAAAGTTATTTCGTTTTTAAAATTTTAATATAAACTTTTTAGTCTTTTAGTAAAAAATGTCTAGGCCAGTTTTATCTACACATGTTTTAGACACCTCGACTGGTCAGCCAGGAAGTGGAATTTTCGTCGAATTATACAAAAAGAGAGACGAAGATAACTGGACGCAGTGGCACAACACTATCACTTCTAGTGATGGGCGCATACAGTTCCCTTTTACCAAGGCCTCGATGGCTGAAGGTGTTTATAAATTGAAATTTAACGTTGAAGATTATTATAAAAGAAATAATCAAGAAACGTTATATCCATATGTGGAGGTAAGATTAGTTTAGTGGTGTTTTTTACTATTTATCACACAAATGCTAGATTTGTCAAAATCTAGATTGTAGGTGAAATTCGTTACTAATTTAGTAAATATACTTCACAAGTTATGTTTATTAGCTATCTATCTGTCAGTGTTCATTATCATTTATTTAATATGTAGATAGGTAACACAATATTACATAAAACAATTTCACACTGTATCCCGCATATAGCAGGGTAGGCCGAGGAAACCTAGTGTTAAGACACTCCGTTTCCCATTTTTCGCCGAGTTCTGGAGGCATTGTGTGTTAAGTGGCGGAACGCAACGCCGCGTTTTGCCTCAACACCAGAACGAAGAAATTAAAATATAAATATAAATAAATATTTCGTTTCCTCGAGTGGGGATCGAATCCACAACCAGACGATTTTAGTCACCCTGCGCCACGACTGGTCTCTAGCAGAATAGCAGGATATGCAGAGGGAATATAGTGTTAAAACACTCCAAAATAAAAATAATTTAAAAACAATTAAGTATTTACTTCAGTGGAAATCGGTCCTAAGACAGTCAGATGCTGTGGGAATCGAATCCACAACTGTCGCGTTTACACACCACGTTTGTGCCATTGCGCCACGATGGCCTCAATAATATACTTCATATTGAAATATGTATTACCAATTATATAAACACTTATTTAAGTATTTTATGAATTCTTCAAGATTGTTTTCAACACTAAGGAAGATGAACATTACCACATCCCGCTACTGCTCAGCCCGTACGGATACTCTACATACAGAGGAAGCTAGTTTATACTATTTATATATTCTCTTATTTATGAAATAAAACTCTTATATGAAATTATTTTTGTTTAATTTAAAATATTTGAAATAATTCCGAACATAAATAAGCTAAAAAGTTGACTTGCATTTACTTTTATATTCTTTACTATGAGAATTTATCAATTTAGATTTCATTTGTGTAAGTTATTGCATTAGCAAATAAAAAACTAAATTGAATGATTTGTGCATTAATTGCAAGTAAATGACTAAATTGATAGGTCTATATAAATACTCATCAATTTAGTCATTTATTTTCTTTATAAATAAAGCAATGCTAACTTTTCTTAATGGCAGCTGGCAGCAAAAAAGTTAATAACAAAAAAAATCAACTTGAGTTTGTGTGAAATAGGTAAAGAAAACAAACAATAACAATTAATAATATTGTAATTCAATCGTATTACAAAATTTACTCACTATAGACTAACTAAATATACCTATCTTATGTAAAAATAAAAATTAATATTTACATAATACTTTATAACTAACTCATTTTGTTCATAAATCCTTATTTAAATATAAAAATGTAGAAAATATATTATCTATACACTAACTTATGAAATAAATGTATATTATACTTTATCATTATAACAAATTAAATGCAAAATATAATGGTTTTACATATAGTAATTAAAAATAAGAAAAACAAATAAAAACCTGTAGTTATTAAAATTTTATTAACTCTTCAGTTTAGAAATTAAAAGTTGTATTAATTGACACATTATACTTCGTTGTCATTTAAAAGAAATCAAAATGAAACATATCATTTGCAGTTTTAAAAATATAACGCAAATAAGTTAAAACGAAAGAAGAGGAATAATTATTTTTTAATGTTTATTTTACGTTAACATAATATTTAAATTGAATTTAAGCTCAATTGTTATCTATTCATTGGCTTAGCAACTTGTAAAAATAAAAGCGAAGTGTTATTAATGATACTAGACATAAGTCCTTTTTATTTTAACTGTTGTAGATATTTTTTTATTAGTATTATTAACAAATATGATTTAATTTTTTTTGTTTGGCACGCAGTCCGCCGCCGGCAGGTTCTGTAATATAAATAGTCACATTCGTCAGTAAGCTGTGGGTCTACCGCACTCACCGTTCACGTCTTCTTAACGTCAACGTCAATGTCAACATCAACGTCACACAGATTATCACAAATCACATATTGTCATTGTTTTTTTTTTATTGTCCAAATAAGTCTCTAACTCCCGAATATGTCCACGCGATGAATACTACACTTCTATGCTATTGTTTCTATATATTCTATATAATAATGTTACATCCGATGACACTTTGGATTCGCTAAAATGAATTAAAAGACACAGGCCTGTTTAGAATATTTGAATTGGATCACAATAGTTAAAAATTACCAATAGCTTTCAAATCACCACATATAGAATAGAAAAAAAAACAATATTCTAAGCAGACAAATGGCTTTTTCTGAAAAAAAAAATGTGAAATGGCAAATTTTGCTGTAAAATAAACACAAAATATCTTCTGAAGACGTCAACTTTCCCAATATAAATTTTATTTGTATCTTGTTGCACCTGTTGGGAAAAATGTAGTGTATGACTTGTGTAAAAAGTTTACAGGTCAAACTTACCAGGATAGTGCTGGCAGATTTCAACACCGGCCTGAAGTATTGGCGCGCCTCATCTATTTTTGTAACACAGAATCAAACGATTAGACTGAGACCAATATGGCAACACTGACCGAGTACCCAAACCATACTGCACTACAATTTATGTGTAATGCTCTTTTGATTTTTTTATTTTTCATTATAGTCAACCATCACTATTAAATACACATAAAATTTCAATCAAATTTACATATATAACATTATTTAACAAAACAAATAAAGAACATTTTAATGAAATCAAAAAAATGTGTAAATCATAGTCTATTTAAGCAGATTTTTTTTTTACCTATAGCCAAAGAACCTGAAACAGACAATGATTAAAATAAAAAATTAAAAAGTTACCCACCTATTTATTTCCTTCTTCTTGTCCAACAACTTCCTTGTATCTGGCAATCATGAGTTTTTTCACAGTATCTCTATAAGTTAAGCCGGGAGTCGGAGTGTATATGCCTCTTTTTTGCCCGAGTCCAGCTAAACTTGGCCTTTGCTCAGCTTCAATGGGAGCTATCCTCCCTTGTTCTTCTTTACCAAGCCCTCTCCCTTCTGACCAACCCATTTTTTGTAACATTTTCCCCCCAATTGTATCTACAACTGATGGTGGAGGATGTGATACAACAGAACTATGAACTTCTTGTGGCTCATATCGCTTCCTAATAGGTGGAGGTTCATCTTCTCCAAATTTCAACCGCCTCTCTGCCGCCCTGTCTCTATAACCATTACTTTGAGGTAACAACTCCATTTTTTTTCTATATTCAGCCAAATTCTGTTTGTGTAAGTCTGATAATGTTTTGTGTTTCGTCAAAACCTCCAAGGACGGGAATTTCCGTTTGCATATCAAACAAGTGAGTTTTGACCAATCTATGATTCCTTCATCACTATCCACTAAACCTGTTTCTGTTTTTTTTACAAGGAATTCATCCATTGATACCGGCGGAGATAGCTCTCGTACATGAGTCTGTGTTAAGGATGGTCCAGCTCCTAACACCGAAAATCCGATGTCTGCAGAGCCTTTACTGGTCCCTGTGTCTAAGGGTTGCTCCATTACTATATTACTTTTAGCATTTTCTTTCTTCTGGTTTAAAGTTCGAGCCCATCTTTCCATATCTTTAGCTATCTTTTTAGCAACTTTGACTTTATCCTCTTTATCTTTCTTTTTCTTTTCCTCAGGTTCTTTAGTTATAGTGTTATCTGCACTTGGATTTGGTGGGTTTTGTAATTTTGGTTGGTCAGTGTTAGTTTGTGTCTGTGAAGCTGCAATGTAAGTAGAAGTGGACGAATCCCAATACATGTACTGGTTTGTTTGACTGTTGTAAAAGTACTGAGTAGTACCATCATAATATAAACCTGTGGCAGGGTCATAATAATAACGAGAGGTTTCATCATACATGAATGTTCTGACATCAGGAGGGTTATACACAGTTTTTCCATCTCCAGTAGGAATATTGGCAGCTGGAGTGGTTTGGGCTGAAGATGATACAAATACTGGTACTGATACCGGGGTCCAGGCCATTTGCCGAGCCTGAGCGGCTGATATAGCTGACTGGGCCACTGCAGCTGCCGCATTCACTCTATCAGCCTCTGACATGGCCTGGGTATTGTAATTTGATACCTGAGCATAATAATTAGAATAGTCATTAGAATTAATTGGCTTTTGCATTTTCTGTGGCTCATTATAATATGTGATCAAAACTTCTCGTCCATCTATGTTCAATGGTGGATCAAGAGATGTTAGCTCCGAATGAGCTGAGGTTGAATCTGCTATAGAATTAAAATTAATGTATGCAAGGCACTTTGAAGCTCCTGTCAAAGTTTCTCGTCCTATAGTTATACCAGCAATAGAATCTAATACAGACTTTGAACACCTTTCTTTAATTTCCTCCAAGATTTTTTCTTCTGTGGTCAGAGCATCGAGCCTTCTGAATAACAATCTCTTTGTTATACCGGAGTTAGATTCTGAGTTCATATTTCTTTCATGGTCTCCACCATAAACGATTCCTTCAGATCTCTTACCCTGACAGTTACGTCTGTAACAAATCTGCCTCCGTTTAAAATTGTACAAACCACATTTACAAAACCAGTCACCAGGAGTTGCATTCACAGACAGATGGTCACTTTTGTTGTCTCTTTCGTATTTGTTGTC
>JAATLQ010037633.1:0-74823 GCA_013421005.1 Heliconius erato x Heliconius himera | reverse complement strand
CGGTCGCGGTCACGGGGCTTGTCATAGCGCTCGCGGCGCGCGTGTCGGTCGGCATCGCGGTCGCGGTGGCGTTCATCGCCGCGGTCGCGGCGCTCACGGTCCCGATCGTACCTATCGTAACGATCGCGACGCTCCCTTGTCCGGTCCCTTGGCGAAGTCTGCCTGCTACGGTCCGGGCTCGGGCTGCGGCGGCCCTCCCAAACGGGAGACCGCGCTCTATTCTCACCCCAGCGCGAGGAGCGGTCGTCTCTCCCTCGCCACGACATCGCAACGTCCTGTGAACATCAAACATTGTAAAACACATAGTACTCACAAAACCTCGACGCTGATCCCGTGATTCGACGAGCCTTACGATAATCGACGTTCGAAACCTTTTCTTCGTGTTATGTTTACCTGCTGAAACTTTCCTGTATAACAGTAATTCCTTAGAAAAGTAAGAAACCAACGCTATTAACCTAATTAGTATGATAAATTGGAATGAATTTAGCTAGATAATTTTCTTTGTCAAAATTGGTCAAAATAATCGAACATTGTAATGGACCAACGCCATATTTTTTCTCAAGAATATGTTACAATAACAGATAAAATATTATTATAGATACTACTTCTTATTAGGTGTAGCTGACAGTTCACACACTATTAAACTTTCTCTATTGCAATTAACTTAAATTTTACGAATTTTTATTTATTTGTTAGATCTAGACAAATTTGTTGTAAATAATTTTTTTAGATTAGACAATAATCGTAAACAGGAAAAAATACATTTTTAATTTTATTTTAGTAATGTACAATATAAAATAAGTTAGCATTAGTGGTAGTATAATCTTGTGCCATGATTTTTTTTAAATCTGCTGAATTTATTTACAAAAGCATATTTTTTTTACGGATTAATACTCTTAAGCTAAAGTAAACCATACTACGTCTAACTCAGCTATGTTGAAATTCTGATATTTTTTTATTATATATGTTACCGACAATCTGTATTATTAAAGTATTCTATATAACACCTCGGCAATGTATAAAATATTATGAATAATATTGTCCATTATTATACGCTGTATATATACAGTGTTGCCAGATTTTCTCTCATTAAAAAGCGAGAGTTTGTTACATTTTAAGTATAAAAACGGGATTCTTTCGCCAAAAGCAGGACATAAAAAATAAACATTTAATCCATTATTTATTATTTTTTTTAGTTTTAAATAAAGCTACAATAGTAATAGATAAAAAAATAAGTTTTTAAATGAAACTAACCTGATTAATCGCGTATATTTAGTATTATACATTTTTAGAAATCCTACGTGTTGAATACTTTGCAGTAGCCCGTAGTCACGGGTAGATTGAGGTGGCATTCGTATGTCAGTTTTGACATAATTATTATATCAAACTACCGCCAACAGTTTCTTAATTGCCTGGGAAATAAAAACGCCATAATAAAAAGAACAGAACAGAATATAATAATATATCTGTTTTCCTGAACGAGGATTTTGCGGTTTTATCAAACCTGATGTAATAGTTGGGTTTATCCACAATGTGCTCACACACAGCTGACTTCGATCAACTATGAACTATGAACGCCATGTGGCGGTTCCCCTATGATAGGTTTATGCTGCGTGCGTCGTTCTTGACAAAGTTTTATTTTGCAACGATAATTTTATTATTTATTTTGTATGGAAAAATTACTATTTCATTTTTGGGATTTTTAAAAAATATATATATTACGCTTTTATAGAATTGTTAAAACTGGTTTTATTTAAAGTGGTGCTGACAAAAACACTCTGTATATGTAAGTACTAAGTACCAATAAAAATTTGCAGGAAATGCAAATATAAACAACACATTTATTGCACACCTCTCTGCACTGAATTTATATTAAAATATAAATTTACCATCAACATACTTTTTGAAACAAAAAGAAAAAACATGTAAAGAAAATATTTTTTTATTTTCACATTAATAGCAGAAGTCTACATAATTATTTTATTCACAAATTTTTCATGCTTAAAATCAAAGAGATCTTACAAGTTTCATTTTAAGTTTGAAAATTGTACAATAACATTAATTGAATCTTTAATAAACATAAAATATTTTTATACTGTTAATATTTATTTTTAAACTATAATCTCAAAATACGATAGAAAAAACTAGATATTTTTTTATGAATACCAACTTTTAAACATGAATTATTTGTGAGGCAAAGATAAGAATATTTAAACAATAATTTTTTAAATTTAAATAAATTGTGTAAAGGCGTACTAAGATGGGAATTATTAAGAAAAACTAATTTAAAATATACAAAAGATCATCATATTTTAGTCTCAAGATAATTAAGAAGAAAAAAAAAAGAAAAATATAATACATAGAGTTAAATTACATATTCAAAATTACCAAACATTACACAAATTTACATCATTTACATTTAAAACATTTTTAAAATTGTAAAGCTACACTAGCGATAAAAGCTATAATTTTTTCATATTATATTTATTTAAAACACGATATTAATTGTATAATTATTATATAATAATAAAAAAACATTTTACATATAATAGGATATTAATATAGAATATTATTTATTGAGATCTGACATTTTGAAATACATTTATAAGTATAATAAAATCTATCTAACTCTCTAAATCGCCATCAAATAATAAAAATTAAATGGTATACATTTTTTAAACAAGGATTTTTTCTTCTTCAGAGTTACATTTTAATCTGTCTAATCAAAAATAATTAAAAAACGTTACCTTTTTTCATTAAAACAGTTATTTTTAACATTTATTATTATGTTTGACGTGAATTCATCGATATACGTATTTAATAGTAAAGTAAATACAGTCGAATTGATAACATCCTTTTCTTATACAAGTTGATTAAAAAGTTAAATTGAAATTTGGAATTCAACTCCAGATTTAAATTTAATTATTTCAATTATTCAACTCCAGATTTAAATTTAATGATTTCAATTATTTAATCAACCCTTAAGCATTATAATCAATCATTTATCGTTATAATCAATAATTAATGTATATAAGAATTATAAATCGATGTAATTAATAACTATACTTATATTATAACTAGCTATTTGATACACAGTTATAAGCTTGCTTTGTGAACATCTAGCTTTACTAGCAAAAACATTTACGCGTTAGATATGAAATATCTCATAAAGTAATATTAAACTACAAAAATATACTACTTTACCTTAAATTGGGAAGAATTTTGAGTATTTATTAAAGTGCACGTAAATAATAAAAAAATATTGCTATGTCTTCTGTCTGTTTTAATAAATGAATATAATGTAAAATTTAAATTATATTTACTTACATTTATTATTAAAATTTAAGAAAAACACATTTAACTGTACAACTAAAAAGTGGTAATACTAAAATAACATGACAAAATGCTTAACTAATATTTATGTTTTTGATCTATTAACATATTGAAGTAAAAGTATTATTATAAATATAAAAAAAACAAAAAGACAAATTGGATCACATTATGGTTTTAATTAGACTTGCAAAGAATAATATATGCGGCCATGCATTAAAAAAAAAAAATCTGCAAAAATTAAAATGCGGACACAAACTATTGTTAAAACATTCTGACCGCCCTCCGCTTTCCACTTAAATTCAAGACAAGATGTTTAGAAATAAAACGATACATATCTTGTTAACCAACAAAATCACTACAACAAAATAATTTTATTACTTAAGTATTTGGCCGAAAAATATGTAGAGAGTTCGGTATTGGGCCGGATAGTATGTAGATATTTGATATTCAGCCGACTAGTATGCAGATATGCGGTATTCGGCCGGATGATATAGATATTCGGTATACAGTCGAATTATATGTAGAGAAACAGCTGAATTGACTGAATACGGAATAATAGCCAGATATTAATTGCAAGTCTAATTTTTATACTAAAAATCATAAAATTTCCGTCAATCATATAATTTAATCAATGAAATCTAAATATTATGTTATATTAATTCATTCTAATAATATAATATAAACTAAGAACTACACTTCACTATTAATTATCACAAGCTGCTGCGAATAGCAGACAAGTCCATTTAATAATACAACTCTGACGACTGAGTTTTCAATAAATATTTTAAATAAATTTTCACTTTTAAAAAACAATAGAAGTTATTATAATAGCTCATATTTATAATTTGTCTTTTAAAGGTGAGAGGAATTTTCTTAGACATGATGGTAGATTAGATCAATATTAAACATTAAAAAAACTATTTAGTTCTGTTTAGAAATTAATAGATTTATAATTAATCTTTTAAGGAAAGTGAGAGGCATTTTTAAACATGACGGTAGTGACTTCAAATCTATGAATTAAATGTAAAATTAAATATATATTTTATTAAGTAGTTTTTAATATTATTTTATGATCTTTTTTTATAAAGTTTTAACATTTTTAAAGAAAAATCATACTTTTATAAACAAGTTCAAAATATTATATCAATTTAAATTATTTCAATCGTGTTTGTCCTAATCATGTCTAATCGAACCCAAAACCCATTAGATGTTTAATATAAATACGAGTATTATTATTAGATATCTCAATAGACAAATCATGATTTTTTTTTAATTTACGTTTTTATAATTTATTTGACTGTAAACGCGATGGTTCTGGATTCAATTCCCCATCGTAGGAATAAATTATATTCATTTTCTTTCGCTGTTAAAAAGACATAGCACGACGCCGTGTTCCTCCACTCTACACGCAATGGCTCGAAAATTGGGCGGTGCGTGGGAAACGGAGTGTTTTAACACTAGGTTCCCAGGTGTCCTCTGCTTTATACGGAATACAGCATGAAGCTAAAAACTTAAGTAATTTTGAACTACATTTTAAACATAGTATCAAAATATTATAGTTATTTATAACATTTATAATTAAATTATATTTTTTGTTGCGAATTGCTTTGATTTGCAGATTGGGATATCACACAAGTACTAAGTAGGTATGAATGGTTACTATATAGCTTATGTTAAATTTTACAATTATTTAAACTACATTATAACTCATGAGGTTAAAATATTGTATGCTTTTAAATATTACTAGAATTTTATGTCTATATCATTTAAAACAATTTTCAATTTTCTATTTATATTTTATTTTACCTTTCCATAACGTTACTTCAATACAGTGTCTCCCAGTATAAAAAAATCTTGTTTAACAATAAAGGAAAAAATTGTAGATTTACTAACGAAAATCATTGGCAATTGTAGTATGAAAAAGTGGTTTTGCGTCTATTCACACCATTTCACCTATCATAACAATTTAATTTATATAGGACCACATACCACACTTCTGTTGTACAAAACACAGTCTAGCTAACATCAAACCAAATTAATAGAAATTTTCTTATCAGTATTTCAATGACAATGCTATTGTACATAACACACTCACCATTTCTATAAATTTTGATAAATCAACCGAAATGTAACTGTCAATGATAGTTAAAATTGAGTTCCCACACCCCCAGTGTACGCAAAACACTCTCGCTAATCAACACTAACCTAAGGTCGTAACCACACATACCTACAATTTCCTAATTAAAAAAAAAACAAAATTCAATTAAAAAACGGATACAACTAGTCGTCAGAGTCGTATATGAATTGGCGCTATTCATGCTGTCCAGTTAGGAGGTGTTCGCGGAGTGTACATATTTCCCTTTCAATATTCTCTCTTGCAGCAGCTTCAAAACAGGAAAATTCTTCTGTGTGGTATAATTTTGGGATGGCCGCGAATTGATTTAATACCTGTTGATAATTAGATTTTTCTTAAATATTTTTTTAATTAGCCACTACCATTTGGCCCGTACCTATCTTTCCAAAATTATCAGCTATAATTTTGATGTTATATGCTACTTAAACTAATTATTAATTATTTTAAGTTTATTATTAGTGTTAAAATGTATTAAGGCCATCACGGTGCAATGGTACTACATGTAATTGTAAGCGACAGTTGTGGATTCAAGTACTACTCAACTGGTATATATTATTGGTTTAATTTATGAAAATAAAATGATTAGATGTAGCTTACTGTTGGATGTACAGTACGGAGAGTTATGGCCTCTCTATAAGTTCGATGTAGATGGACTCAATTTTAGGATTTCTTACTTTAGATTATTTCCTTTCTGAATAAGCATAAGCAATTTTAGAAAGAATAATTTCAGGGGGTCCATGATTTATTTATTATACTGTCTCCAAGTTCTAAGTCACTTGTGAATTGATTTTAAAAATTATTTTTTCATTTAATTTCGCCGAATATGCAGTAAATCTAAACATGTCTCACCTTAATCCTCAATTCGACATAATTGTTATTGGTCATGTTGGCATATTCTGCGCGCACAAGCTTGGCGTGCGCGTCGTACTCCTCGCGCGAGGCGGCCATCACAGCCAGCTCACAGTCGCCGAACAGCTGCAGATCGCGGAGCGAAGCGCCGCCGCCACCACCTGCACAGCCACTGGGTTCCCCACCATCACCCGATATACCTGTAGGCAAATTAAAACCATTGTGTGAGATTTATTAAAAAAATTATAAAATTCAAATTTTAAATACACCCAACTCTAAATTATTATTGAAAATTAGAAAAATATTTTTATGATTCATGGCTAAGAACACTTGATTGTCAATATCAAACAAAATAAAACAACAGACAGACACACTTTCAACACACCTGTTTTCATATGTGGTTATCTAAAAAAACAAACTCTTATCAAACAACACTTAAAGCATATCCTTTCCAATAAAAAAAGATTAATTGAACTCAATATTACGCTGATATTGAGCTAATGGACGAATGTCCATTTGTAGTATACATAATTAATGCAAATTTAAGACTTATATGATTTTCTTATGGATAACATTGTCACAAATGAATCAAATTAAAATTAGATCACATGGAAAGCACCGGCTTTCAAATAAAAAAAGAATAATCTAAATTTTAACATAGATTATCCGCAATATTTAAGATATTCGAAAGTTCAAAAACGTCATATTTTCTATATTTTTTATTATTTACGTAGAAATAGAGTTTTGGGACTTAATAAAATGAAGTGCGAACTGCACGATATAAAGAAACACTTCTTCTTTGATCCATTTTTAACTAAGATACAATAACACTAGACACCATGAACATGAACGCTGGCCGGTGTTTACCAATAAAATCACTATTTCGACACAATATTACGGAGTCACTGTCTCAATACCATTCAACGCAAGTCATTATCTCAACATTAAATAGTAATAATAATTACTATTGAATTTGACTATCTAATTATTCCATAAAATAGGACAACGACTGAACTCAAATGATCAATCGAAATAAGCATCGATAGATTGACATTGACACTTGACAGTTCCATATTTTGTTTTCGTTTCCTTAAAAACCCATAACGTTGTAAATACACATAAAGAAACAATGTTTATAATAATAACCTGTGACGTAATATAGTAATAAATGATTAACAAAAAATATGAAAGTAAAAAAATTTAAAAGTAAGTCTTAAAACAATATTCATATATAGAAAACTAAACTTTCAACTTATTCACATACGCAGTTATTTATATATAATTAATAATTATTTATCAAATTAATAATAAATTAATAATTATTTAATTAATTAGGTACAACTTTTGAAGTGTAAACTTTTTTATTTATGAACTAATTGCATTTAAGTCAGTTAATTTTCTGAGATTAGCGTGCGCAAACATACAAATAAAAACAAAAAATCACAAAAACCTTTATTTTATGTTACTGTTATCCTTTTACATTTAGAAATGCCCCCTATAATAGTTTTTCTCATCTCATATATTTCATGTACAGACAACAATTAGTTATTTTTATTTTATATGTAGACTAGCTGCACTTTTCGCGGGTTGCTTGCTACTCCACAAACGAAAACAAAATTGAAGTGTGTGAAAATTGAAGTGACATTACACAAATATTCAATTCATTTTAAATCATTTTATTGATTTTGATCATTTCGAAAAAAAAAAGATAATATCAACTCAGAAATCTTTTTGGGAGGGTCATGCACAACAATTGTGCTAAGGATCATCACATGCTGAAATGCATAGTTCGATTCTATAAAGAACACACAGACAAACATTCGTTTTTATATATAAAGATAAATATTACAAGGCAAAGACCGGTAATGAGTTCAGCCATTCAATACACCTATTTTGTTATGTGCCAGATACACTGTGAATCTAAAAAAGAAGAAAAATTATAAAAAAAATTAAACAATTACCTGGCATCCCCGCACTGGACCCGCAACTGCCGCACCATGCCTCATCGTCAGTGAGCAGAGCCAGCACATACGCTGTTAAATCTTGCTACATTTGAAAATATATATTTATGTTATAGAATTTTTACTTGAAAAATATAGATAGATTAAGAAGTAAGAAATAAAGAATCTTATATAATAGAATTTACATGACATGCCCATATTTACAGTAAAAAAAATATTCACGTAATAATAATTTAGATCAAGATCAGCTTCACGTATCCCGCTCACAGCAGGGTAGGCAGAGGGAACTTAGTGTAAGACACTCCGTTCCCCACTTTCTGCCAAATTCTGGAAGCATTGCGTGTTAAGTGGCAGCACTCAACGCCGCGCTTTGCCTCGACACCAGAGCGAAGAAATGGAAATATAAATTTAAGTAAATATTTCATCTCCTCGAGTGGGGATCGAACCCCCAACCAGTCGGTTTTATAGTCACACTTTGTGCCGCTGCGCCACGACTGGCCTCAATAAAAATAATTTATAAAGATTCCAAAAAAAATATATATTATTTATTTCAAAAAAAATATCAATTTTTATATGCTGTATATAAATTCATAATTAATATTATACAACGACAATACATACTTTTTTTATATTAACATGTTTAAAAAAATTGTGAAACTATTTGTACTATGCTATCAAATAAAAATTGAATGTTTCTTCATATGAAAAAATACTTACTGACTGTGGATGTAAATGAAGTAAATCGGCTAACAGTCTAACAGTGAGTTCAGACGGTGTGTGTCTTAGCACTATAGCCAATTTAAACGCCGCAGGTTGCATTACATCTGCAATACCCTTTAATTGAAGGTTATGCCACACGCCAGCCTGTCAAAGTATAAAACAGTTATTTTTTCAGCTTTAGGCTGTCTCCCGCATGTAACTCCTTTCCCCACTTCCTGCCGAATTCTGGAGGCGGAATTTGGCTCGAAATTAGAGCAAAAAAATAATGAAACATTTCCTTGAGTGGTAATCGAATCCACAACCTACAAATAAAACAATATAAAAAAAAATAAAAAAATAAATTAGCTTCACGCTGTATCCCGCACACAGCAGGGTAGGTAGAGGGAACCTAGTGTTAAGACACTCCGTTCCCCACTTTCTGCCGAATTCTGGAGGCATTGCGTGTTGAGTAGATGAACTCAACGCCGCGCTTAACCTCGACACCAGCGAAGAAATGGAAATATAAATTTAAGTAAATATTTCATCTCCTCGAGTGGAGATCGAACCCACAACCAGTCGGTTTTTGCAGTCACTCACCCACGACCGGCCTCAAAACAATATAAAGATTTAAAAAAATATATTTTAATAATAAAATTATAGAAACTTATTATTAGTTAATATTGAGTAACAATTCTTTTTCATATATGATACAATGATTTTTTGTTGGTGGTTGATAACAACTCTTACACATAATATAATTTGTCATTTAAAAATACAGAATGATTACCTACAAATGTACTTTTATCTACCTCTACTGGCCTCTACTTTAACTCTACTGCCATGGCCACAACCAATGCTTGATAATCATACATTTTCAATGAATTTTAAAATGAAAGTTAGACATAAAAACTTACCTGATAAGCCACGCAGTTCCTCAGTGAATGCCAAACTGAATCAGGTGGCGAGGCTTCCACAATCTGTTGCCATGCATCATCAGCGGCGGGAGCGACTAAAGTGTTGCATGCGTTGCGCCACATACGCGACGCCGCGCAGCCCTCGCGCTCGCCTGTTCATTTTATTTTACTTGATGATTTTTTATGTTGATAGTGTGTAATAAACCTATAGTACGGTCGGTAAGTCGTGGCCTGTACGTACGTGGTGTGTAGGATCTTCAAACATTTGTGCAATGTTGATTTATAAATATTAGAATTGAAAGTTAAATAAATTCTAAAAACAAATATGCAATATGCAATCAAATACAGACAACTTCAGGGCAGCCACAACTCTTCAATCGTACTGAAACCTATGCATATAATTTTAAATGAATTTTAAGTTATATGCTACTTAGTAGTATTATTTAGAAATTAATTAAATTTATAGTGTGGATCAAGCCTATTAGTAACTAGTAGTGATTTTTTAATTTTCTTATCTTAATAAATATAAAAAAATAATTTTATACACTACTATCCTTTTTTTAATTACTAATATATGTATACATTGAAACATGCTAGATTTAAACCAAATACTAAAAATACATATCATGGACTAATGACTTATGATGTGTGGGCTGTGGCATGGATTAAAAGGACACAATACATTCAAGAAAAGGAGTCCCTCATGAAACATACATTGTATATCCCTATGAAAACAATTTTTATGTGCAGACAGATACATTTGGAGATAATGCATAATTATATAGACATGGTATAGTCTACATATAGATTGTAATAATTGATATACTTTTAAATGTTATACATAAATACTTTACATATCACTTAAATTCTATTTGTATGGCTTTTAGTTGCTAGTGCAATAAATAGCTTCAGCACACTATATTTTAATGAAAAAAAAAATAATATCCAATTTTCTTTAGACTAACTTGATGCATTTATTTTTACTGTTAATAAAATGCCGTCAGTTAAATACGTTTACCGCAAATACAAATGGCATATAAAAATATTTCTTTAAATAAAACATTGGATTTGACGTTTGTAACAAGCAAAAACGACATACAATAAAATTTCACCTCCCAAATCCGGCTCTCGCCACCAATTATTAATTGCCATTATTATTATTTCTTCGCCCTTTCGTTCGCTACTTCGACACCTGGAAAATAATTAAAAAATCTTACTTCGACTTAAAAACATAAACTATTATTCAATGTAGTTTTGATAACAATGTTAAATTTTTAAGTTTATCTAAATATTTTTGTCTTTTTCATTTTATAATTAAAATATAATAGTCTATGGCATATAAAAAAATAATATTCAACATTCTGAATGCACCGTTTAACGCTCTGTTTCGCATTATTGCTTTCTATACATTTCTGACATATATGGACAATATTCAATATTTTTACAATATACATAAAGAAAAGAATATGTACATAATTGTAATTAATGAAAATGAATGATAAAGAAGTAAATTAAAAGTAAAACTTACGTGAAATTGTGTTGTAATATTTTGTAGGTTATGCTACGAAGGTATATTTTAGAGCGCGCTAGTGATGTAGGGCGAGTGACGAGCGGGGACCGGCGCGGCGCAGAGAGGGAACACTGATTAGTGCTGTGCGTTACTATCGATTGTTTATGCTAACTTATATTTTATTTAGTATACTCGTATAGATTTATTTAGCTATTACCCGTTTTTTTGTTCACAGTAACAAAAAACGTATTAGTATTGGAAGGTGACAGTTTTAATTAAATAGTGTTTTGGTTATTTACTATATTTTATTTTTTTTAGTTCTAAAGATACATACAGCTGAAATAAAACAAAGAAGGGCGCATAAAATTTTTGATTTCGATATACTAAGTACTGCTACGACGTTTTTATATCTTCAATTATGAGTTGCAGGTACATCACTGCGTTTCATAAGGGTGATTTGACGCATGCGCTGGTCGCTTAAGAGTTGAGAGGCAGCTTTCATACAAGATCTGACTCATCGTAAAAACCATATTAGACTGAACACTACTATTTTTTTACTTTTATAAAAACGAATTTTATTAATTGCTTACAATATAATTACTATAAAATTCTATAGTAAAAAAAAATACATCACTAGGTTCTCTAACTTTTCTACAATGTGTAGAACTATAAAAGGTTCCACTTATACTTATAACATTTTGAGAATTTACCTCCCTATTTTATCTCAGTGACCAATTGGCAAATCAAGATGCAATTTGTGGCTAAGTCGTCCTTGTCACTATATAAATGTGTTATTGTTATTTTAGCTGATACTCTTTGAAACACTATTTTCGTATAAAAATTAAGTTAAGAATTTTGTTCGGAATATTTTTTTTAACATAATTGGGCATGAACCAACATAATTGCATGTCTATTTTGTTTATTTCAAGAATACACAAAATAAACATGATTTCGGTTTATATTATTAAAATATAATATTGTTTTTTTTATAGAAAGTCGTTAAATACTGTCATAATTAAAAATACCCTATAATTTCTACTTTATGTTTTTTTATATTATATTTATATTCAACGAAAAATCATTACGGTACGCCAATTGAGAAGTCTTTGACAGGTTTCCAAACATTATCATTATATATGTATATGAAAATTAATTCTCAGGGGTTTATATTTCCCAATGAAGTTAGACAAAATGTTATACGATAATAAAATAAAATATACCAAAAAAAATAATTGTAATATTTTTTATATATAACATTTAATGAAAGTAACAATATGAATAAATTAATACTTATTACAATAATACAAAAATTATTACAAAAGTAAAGAAATATTTAATAACACTTTTAAAACAAAACTGTTATCCTCTCTCTCTCAGAAAACTACTTTTTCACGCAAGGGCCCGATGCCTCTCAGCCAGTCACTCACCAACACTGGCAGAATACGGCGCGACGAACGCACTTTCATTTATACTTTAGCAAAAGTTTACGTTATAAAAGCGCGCCAAAAAATTAATATTACATTTTATTTAGTTTTTTAGTGCTAAGTGTAATTAATATATAATTGTGAATATAACATTAGTGTCTTATAATGGCGATAGTGCAGTATCTTATTTATTTGGTAAGTTTTTAATAATTAAATAAGTATTAGGCGGATATTATATTATTATGTTAAATTTCAGTCATCATTGAGCTTCACTAACCACTAACTTCTCGATATCAATAACTTTTTTATCATTAAAAATGATGATAAAAATTATAATGATGAAGTGCATAAGTGATCATTTTAATTTACCTTCTTTTTTATATATGTTCTAAGCATAATCATTAATTATGTTCCATAATATAGCAGTTTAATTAAAAATTTACATATTATATATAAAATATATACAAATAACATTTTACTAGGTAATGTAAAATATTCCTTGCATTTACGCAAACGACAGATAGAGATTGAAAACGCCAAGCTTACCATATAATTTTTTCTTATTCATCTATATTCATTATAGCATTTTCTCTTATTTTTTCTTCAATAGAACAGAATCTTTCACTCAATTCTTGCTATTCAAATGTTCCGATTTCAACATGAATGTTTCCGTAAGAGTGGTCTCTACAGGTATCACGTTAAGGGTGTTAGTTGCACGTATAACACTACAATAGAGAGAAAGCTGTGGCCGAGTGCGAAATGGACGGAATGTATACCAAAACGAGTAATGCGTTGAATTGTTCCCGTTCTACAATATACACTTGTATTCTGTAGTACAATTAATATGTATATTTTTATTGTTATGTTTAAGTTAGCAAAATATAGATGAATGACAAAAAGAAATTTGGCCAAAGCTTTATGATGAAAAAGGACTTTGTATTTAGGATAAATGAAGGTATTTACAATAATTCGCTTTTTTTACGTCTTAGCCTATATGAGCTTTCCTCAACCAATGAAGTAATTAATGCAAAACGAATTATTTAATTTTTATAAATAGTTCCTGAGACTGTCCCGTTCAACTAAACAAACTATTCAGTATAATAATATTATTATATTCTTTATTAGACAGATGAAAAAATAGTAAAATACAGTTGAAAATATATGTTTCGTTAGCATAGAAGTAAGATATATAGATTAATAATAGCTTTCCCACAAAATTGGCGTCATCACAATGATTGCGAATATCTGTCTATCAAACTTTATATCCCAAAATTGTGTGGAGATAAGAAGCTGAAATTAATATCAATAACCACTCCTAAAGTACATCGAAGCACATAAGAAAATTAAGTTTCTAAATCGTCTTCCAATTTATATAAATAATATCATTAGCTAGTATAGAAGAATAGATTAATGTTAATATAAAACAAATAACAAATTCACACTTGATCAATAAATATTATAATAAAGGCAAGTGCAAGCAAGTGATCTAGATCTAGTTACATTATGATCCTAGACGGCTGTCGGCCACATACAGGCGCAGTGGGACGCTGGTACCGTTCGGTTCCGGCGCGGGCGCACGCGTTCCATTAACATTCAATATTGTTATTGGATCACCTGTTTTTATAGGAACAATTAATGATAATATGTAATACGGCTATATTATATACGTTTTAAATCTATTCAACATTCATCATACATAGTCATATTTTTTATTAGTCATAATTTATAGTGACTTACACCCAATATTAATAATCTATCTTCAACGTCAATCTTCGATTGTTCCATACATCTATCCAATCTCTAGAATGGATAGATGTATGGAACAATCGAAGATTGATATAGGAGATAGATTATTAATATTGGGCATTAATGAGGCCGTCGTCGTGGCGCAGTGGCACAGCGTGTCACTGTAACGCGACGGTTGTGGCTGCGATTCCTACTCGGGGAAATGAAATATTTTATGTTTCCATTACTTGTTTGTTTTGTTTGTTGGCGAGCGTGGCGACTAGTTCCGCCACTCAACACACAATACCTCGAAAATTCGGCGGAAAGTGCAGAACGTAGTGTCTTGACATTACGTTCCCTCTGCCTACGATCCCCTTACGTTATATGTGTGAGAAGGTAACAAACGAAAATTTTCTACTCTCCACTTAACGCAGGCGTATTTTAGAATACATTTACGTACTGTTCATACGGTTGCCTTGTTACTCCTGGAATAGTATGCTACTAAATATTAAAAATGGATCAGAACCCTTTTAAACAGACATTACTATATGGTGGTCTCATATTTTTTACTTTATCATATTAGCGCTAGCGTTGGAATTAGATCTGAGTCCTGATATGGCTTACAAATCTTAATTTTTTTTCAGCTTCACTTTTTTATCTCTCAATAATTTCTACAATATTTTAAAAACAAATTGTATTAACGCTAAGCAAAGGAAATCGAATCTTGTTCATTCCACCCTGAAATTAATATCAAGTATCCAACCAAGTCTACGGTCCTTTGGAGCCTTTGGAGAAAAATACGATTATGAAATAGGGCACAAGTTGCGGACTTACTATACAAATAAGGGAAAAACTCTGAAAGTTTTAAATTTATAGGTATTTCATAAAAACAAATATTACAAACATATATTTATAGTTAATTTTATATTTAGTGAGTGCATACGCCTACAAACTTAAGTTTGTATTTTTTAAAAATTGTATTTCCTGTTACAACCTTACTGTAAAAAGCCATACGATTAATTAGAACTTCCCGTTAACCTGAACATATATCGTAGTCCTGAAATTGGTAGAGAACTGTGGGTGGGCAAGTCCGACTCACCATCTGGTTACTGCTGGTTTCTGTCAATATACTAATCTACATTTTTATTCAAGTTATATATTTTTCCCATAAAGACCTTAATGGCATGTGCGAATATAAAATGAAAGCTTTGTTTTACCTAATACGGGAACGGTGAAAATTAGCTTATGAGGCCATGATTGTGGCAATATATATACATTTAGGAAACCTTATTAAATTGTTAAAAATATTCTACTCATGTTATTATATTCAATTAAGCAATTAATATTAACGAATTTAGAGAAACTGAAACGGTATAAAGAACGGTAGGGCTAACCACTTAATTTTTTACGACACATAGATTTTCCCCCTTCAACATATTATGTTAACGTAATAGGTATATCGCTCATTTGGCGTTACAATTTTAATATGTTAATATATGCGGTAAGACTATTTATTTATAACTTAAAAATAATATATCATCGATACAGCTATTACAAAATTACATTTTTTTTCCATTTGAGGTTTCATCTTTATCTACACTCACATTCATATTATTTTATTAATTTATTTATCGTAATACTAACAAAGTTAATGGCCCAGATCTCGTGTGTTAATTAATATATCTTTGAAAAAAAAAAGAAAACTAAAAAGTACGAAATAAAGTGTAATTTGGCAGCTAACGGTGAAATTTAATTCTTAAGAAATATAAGCTGTTAATAAATAAAATCTTTTCGGCTTCCTAAAATTAAGACAGCTAAGTTAGGACGCGCCAAGTGCGGGACGAAATGCCGTGCTTTGTCTTGCTACCAGAGTGAGGAAATAAAAATAATCCATTCATCTGACTGGAAATCAAACCCACATCCATCACGGTTACAGTAAGACCGTGTGCCGCTGCACTACGGCGCGCAGCGGCCTCAATATAAACATATAATTAAATAAGCAGTATAAAATAAGAAATCTTTTTTAATATATTTTATTTTTATTAAATTAAGGTTATTAGAACTTAACGGTAGTTAGCCTCTATTCTCATAAATAATCTTTTCAAACTTCCATAATCGCATTAGTGCTCTTATCACATCAAATAGGCAACTACTGCCTATTGTACTTTCACTCCTAATGTCCATTTAAAATATTATTTTCTAATTGTGGTTTACACAAGATAAAATCATTATAATATGTTCCGCAAACTGTTGAAAATAAAATAAAACTGCGAGAATAAATGGGCAAATGGTTTCCTACACTTAGAAATTTGACCTACACTTAGAAACACTTTAAAATTGAAACAAAATTATTCCGAATAAAACAATGAAAACACATTGGGACAACGCCAGTTCTGTAGGAATGCTTTGTATATCAATCTATAGGGTAGGTACTAAACAATTTGCTTAGTTGAACTCGTTAATCTAAAAAACAACTGGTTCATATTAAATAATATTCACTTTGTATTGGATAGTCCACCTATAGACAAAGGCTATCTATATTACACTTACCGGCTTATTCATGTCAATGTACCCAATTTTTATAGATTTTTTTTGAATTGACTTTATTGCTGTTGACCAGGACTGGTCTTGACAGCGTCACCGGACGGAGAGAGGTGAGAATAGCTCGTCCGTGAATTAAAAGTATGAGCTCGTGAAGTGTTGGCGATCTCAGGGCAATGTCCTGCGTACGCTAATCAGGGGGGTTTTTCATGATGATGATGTTTTTGTTTTATACCTTATCAGCGATATAGCTAGCTCGTTGAGGAGATTTTCACTGCTCACGATTTTGGGTAGCAGCATCCAGATTTTGCCTACCTAGACTAGTCAAACTTCCTCCTTTATGACCGATCACCTCCAGGAAGTATAAGTAGTATAAGCGGTAAACCAGGTTTTCTCTTGCCGACTGCCTGCCACCTAATCTTGCCGACTGCCTGCCACCTAATCTTGCCGACTGCCTGCCACTTAATCTTGTTTGCAAATATGATTATCAGGTAAAAATAAAGCAATACATGCCTAATCCAGCATCATTTTTTTAAAAGGATCTCCTGGTCAGTAGATATTTAGTAAGTTACCACAGTCTTGCATCGTAAATGGTTCGTGGCCAGCGGAGCTCTATTATATTATGTAAAGATTTATTTACCAAGAATTGAAATTGGCTGGTGACTTCATCTTCTTGCGCCTTTGTGTGATTGTCAAAGATGCCCAAACTTTTTTAAGCTGTGCATATGCGGCTCGTATTTTATTGATGCGTGCACATATATGGATAAACGATCGGAGGTCTTAAGGCGTATGTCCTTGGCAGAATTGATACTCCGCCTTCTCTAATAGCACTGGTAAGGTTGGTTGTCTTGGATGGAGGTGTTGTCTTGATCTAGCAAGTAAGAACAGGTCATCTGAAAAGTCTATGTCTCCAAGGGTAGTGTCAAGTACATTACATCCATCCATAGAATCATTGGTAATATAAACATCGTTGGCTACAGCGAGAAATACCTCGGTGAAGTACTCGTACCATCTACGCAAGCCATCGTGCTGAGGAGCTTCTAATTTTTATCTTTTACACGTATACGTGTCTTGCAGGTAGCAAATTGTTGCGAAACTCTTTTCCTGCACGGTAATGTTTCCTGGTGTTACTCATTGCTCATATCCATTGCTGCCAGCTCAGCACTAAGGGCGATTCTTGCAGCTCTTTTTTAGCACTACGCTTTACATCGCCTCCACACAAAAAATACACAGCAAACTTTAGTTACTTCTAGTTGACCACGACGGTAAAGCCACAGATAAAAGCTATTATAATATACATTTTTATCAAAATTATACAAAATTTGAAAAAAAATGGCGTGTCTTCGACCTGTCATTAGATAGTTAGGTACTACAAAGAAACAAATTACATCAAATTATTATTGTTCAAAACTTCAAACAAAAACAACGATTACATTATTTTCTATGAGATTGGAGCTCGCAGAAAATTGTGTGTTCCGTTACACTTTCACGAGTTTTAGCGTATTTGGGCTGTTATCACTTTCTGATATGAAATTCATACTTTCGCTTATGATAATGCTCACTTTTAGTCATTGTTAGATAAACAAGCTTTTTTTAATTTAACTAACATTGATTAAAAGTGTCATACTTATACCATAATATTATAAACGTGATGGTGGTGGGTTCGATTTCTACCTGGGGAAATGAATTATTATTTCTTAATATTTAAATTTCTTGTTGAGTGTCGCCACTGAATGCCTCGAAAAATCATCAGAAAGTCGGAACGGAGTGTCTTAACACAAGGTTCCTTCTGCCTAACCTATATTCGGAATACCGTAAAGCTGAAAAGCGTATTTTCGTATTTGATGTTATAGTAATCAATCTTTTATTATTATCAATTCCTACACAAATTCATCATCTTTTAGTGTTTTTCGTTTCTGAAATCTTAAATATAGAAATAAGACAGTTTTCCGCATGTAGAAGGTTAGCAGGATAGGCATAACGGTAATCAAACCCACAACTGTCTCTTTTACCTAGACTTTGTCACACTGCGTCATAGATATCTGCGTAAAAATGGCGCCATAAATTAATATTTATAGTAAATAATCACCATCTGATCGACTTGATTTTAAATCAGATTATATTAAAATATTGATAGAGTAATCAACTTTTATGATAGTTAATATATTCCGGTATGCGGGTTCAGTGTCCGCGCTGGCCACTGGGCACTGGGTGAAGGTCGCGCCTAACGGAACGTCTGACGTCACCACTTGTTTATAAGAACAGCTTAACTAGTTTGGGGAGAAATTCTTGCTTCGTAGTTAGAGATGATCCACCATTTTGTATATGTCCGGAATATTTATGGCTGTTCTTAATTTGTTTGACCTGCTTGATTAATAACTTAAAAGAGTAAACAAAAAAGTAAACCGTATAAACGATTATAAGCAGTAAATAAAATAATGTGTGAGTCTATAGATATACACTCTTAGTTATGAACATGCACTATAAGTTCTTTAGATTTTACTATTAAAATTTTGGGTCGAAATTTTGTTGTCGAATTATTGTGTATTTTTTGGCAGGTGTTGCAAACTTAGTGTAAAGTTAATACACTCCAATCTTCACATTTCACCCAATTTTCAAAATATTGCGTGTCAAGTAGCGGATCTTAATGTCACGTTTTGTCTTGTTATCAATGAGAAAAAAAGTCATTCTCCTGTGTCGGAATCGAATCCGTTACGTTCGGACGTTGCGAACACTTCGCTATAGGTTACGTTTACAGATTTACCTCTAGAAAAATAATTGTTTTAATTTTGAATTCACACATCATATTTATGTATTACAATGACGCGACGCGCTCTGTTTCAACCATCTTCGCTGAGCACTCATAACGGCATTAGGCTGAGTTTCTTCATATATCACCTGGAAATTTACGATATGACGAAATTCTACCACTTGTTTAGTATGAACGTAAATAATAACTGTAAAGCACAAAATTTAAAGAAAAATGCTCGCAATGGAGTTTTTACGTTGCTCTAGAAATATAGGAATGAAACAGTAAGCTAGTAGTGGTGGGTAGCGAAAATTTTAGCTTATTTATTATAGGAATATTAAAATTTCCATATAGTAACAATAACGAGTGGTTTAAATCTCATTAAGAAAATACAGCTTCACGCTGTATTCCGCATATAGCAACCCTGCTATGTGGAGTACCCACTCCACACGTCAATTATGGAGACAATGGCGGAGCTGAACGCCGCGCCACAAAGCAAAAGCCTTTTATTCATTATACAGATATCTCAGATCTGATTAGTAACTTCGTTTGGCACTTCAATATATACGCGTAATGTAAAGAATGTATGCTAGATTTTTTTTATGTGAAAAATTATGAACAGAGTGATTATCGTAAGGTTCTTTTTGTCTACAAAATGCTGATGCGTTAAAAGAAAATCTAAATTTAGTTCACCTTACGGTTTGACGTCTCTCTCATCATGATCCACATCTGACAGTTCCAAGTCGACGAATGTAGTCAAAGTCATTTAATGTAACTGATTTGAAACGATTATTTATAATCTAGAGCTGGTAGTTAATAAAGACACCGACTGTAACAGTTAAACGAAAAATAGGTTATTCGTTACATTCAGTTAATTTTCTTTCATTTTACTTCGCAACTTTTTTACCACCAGGCACCAAATCAAATATGAACCTGATAGTCCAATACAAGCTGGAAATGCACTAACTTGCAAATACAATAAAGCCTATACTTAAAAAAATGTTAAGTGAAATGTAGAATTAAAATTTTATCCCTATTGACACAGACACAGAACTCGGCATCCTTATAGATATCCCGTTCTTTTGACGGTGAAATCGAGAACGACGTATTAAGTACTTAACTTTTAACTTGACTCTCATTTAACATTTATGTTTTTCATGGGATAGTCTTATTAGAGAAGCTAATATGCGCTTAAATTCTAATTCCAATTAGTTATACAAAAAAAATCCAAATGTACCATATAACTACGGCTGAATATATCAACATATTTTGTGCAGAATGACTCAACTAAACCACAGTTACGATTTCTCCGCATCCCACCACAGATTAAATACGTAACTATCATTAATTCGAATCAAATTGCCTTACAAGTTCAATGGCGGCGCCAATGGCTAGCGGAATATGTAAATGATCCACGCAAGGTAATAAAGTAAGCCTTTGGTGATTAAAAATAAGGTGGATTTCAATATAACGGCACTACTGTAGTCTACACGGCGAGGCACGGCAGGTAGCACGCTGTACGCACGCCCGTTACGCCTTACTGACCTGCATACCTATTGCGGGCTCTATCGCAGATTTGATCAAAATATATGTTTTCCTAATGTAAAGTGAGTTGAGCGGTTTAGAGACTGGAACTATTTTAGGACTTTTCTATTAGAAATACACTTAATAAATAAAAAAATAAATAAATTACCTTCTCGCACACCTGCACACTGCAGGGTAGGCAGAGGGAACCTAGTGTTAAGACACTCCGTTCCCTACTTTCTGTCGAATTCTGGAGGCATTGCGTGTTGAGTGGCAGAACTCAACGCCGCGCTTGCCCTCGACATCAGAGCGAAGAAATGGAAATATAAATTTAAGTAAATATTTCATCTCTTCGAACGGGGATCGAACCCACAATCAGTCGGTTTTATAGTCACACTCTGTGCACCTGCGCCACGACTGGCCTCAACTTAATCTGTAAGACAAATTAGGTATACTTTTTAATTTGTCGCAGGTTTCGCGAAATTGGTACGTATGCGGTTTTAGCAACGTTTTTATATTATAATGCTGCACTCTCATGTACATTTAAAGGTATAATGTAAAAAAAAACAATAATCAATGTATGTAACATTATAAGCTTTAAGTGCACCTGTCACTTTCGTAGTAACGAAGCCCATCGAAAGTTCTAGACAAACAAGTAAATATTGATTTAATTATAATTAAATTACGGTATAAGTATAGGTATATAGTTCCAGAACATGATTGATGGCACTTGTCAGTTGTCGCCGCATCAAATTACTTACACTCTTACTTTAATATAACACTCACTCACTTACTTATTCACTGCGTAATTGCTCACTTTGATCTATTCCTCCTGTCGCAGTCACGATCACTTATAGTACAGTACGGTTGAAGAGTCGTGGCCGCTCTGTAATTAGCTGTAAATGACTGCACAGATTTGATTTTAGTTTTTTTTTGTTACTTTTGATTATTTTCTTCCCTAGTGCACAATCCACAAAAGTTCACAGAGCCTAAATTAGAAACGTTGTCCTTTTATTTCTTTTTTATTGAGAAGGTAAAGAATTTTCCTTTTTAACTACTCAAACAAAAGTATTTTAATTTGAACCTCAAAGCAGTTATCGATTGGGAAGATATAACGCCATTAATACCCTTATCCGTGCAGAATGATTGTTCACCACGAAAAAAAGGTCGTTCGATTTATCCTCCTCTTTCCGAAGTGTTCCTGTTAAACGATCATGTTGAACTTCTTGATATTACGTTCTCATCGACTCTTAATTTTGGCTCTTACATTTAATCCAGAGACCTTTATAGAATTGACTGTCAAGAAACTTGGCATCCTCTCCAAGGCGAGACTAGACTTAACATTTTCTTATACTGTATAAAATACAAGTAAGACCGTCTATGGAGTAGCGTGCTCTTACTTATGGGATGGCTCTGCCGATTATCAACTACAGGCGTTAGAGTCGATTGAGAAACGAGCCAGAAGGTTAATCAAAGACAAGACTCTCACTGATACAAAGCTGTAGAGCCTTAGCCACCGGCGTAGGGTTGCCTCATTGTCTGTTTTTTACCTCATACATTTCAGTAAGTGTGTCCTGAAATTGCACAATGTAGTTTCCCTGCTCTTTTTTACCTCAGAAGACAGCTGCACGCCATTCGCATATGGTGGAAGTTCCAAACGTACGAACGAAATGCTTTGAGGCTAAATTCTTCATTAGCACTGCAAGAGATTGAAACTTATTGCCGGCATCTGTATTTCCTATGTCATACAATGTGTAGGTCTTCAAAAGGTAAATTGGTACTTTATTGACAACGCTCATCAATCTTGATGCGGTCATGCACAAGAAGAAAAATATAAAAAATATATAAAATAAAAAAAAATAAAAAAAAGAAAAAAATATATAAAATCTCACACAAAATTATTGATTCACTGGCATTGCAAAATCACACTAATCTTTTTATGTATCTAAGAGAAATATATTATAATCAACATATTGATATGATTTTAAACTAAAAAAATAAAATTAGAAAAGTTTCTATAAAAACATTTGTAACGGTGATATAGAAAGGCCTCAAAAACTCTAACCTAAACCAGGTTTACTTTATTTTATTTCGGTCAGCCAGTAGGTACACTTAACATTAACCGACTTGTTGTATTTATTATTCACATTGCTAATTTATTTTGGTTTTTGAGGTGGGGAAAAACTAAATTTAATATTAAGCATATAAAATTAGAGAATAAAAATACTTTTTAAATGCAACATAACAAAACTAAATAATAATAAGGTAAATAATTAAAATTTATAACAAAAAAAAAACTGTCTTCAACCGGATCCCATAATCAGAACCTAACCAAACTCTCATTAAACTATTCTTGAAATGTATGTATCTTTTCCAATAAAAAAAATCAAATAAATCGTTTGGTGATATTGAGTTATTCATTCATTCATTTGTCTCGCACATACTTAATACTAATGTGATTTTCTCATTAATTATATTGTCAAAAATGGATCGAATGTAAAATGGGACTCGGGCTGTTCAGCTTTCAAATAAAAAGAATCATCAAATTTTGGTCCACCCAGCCAAAACTCTGAGGTAATAAACATAAAAATTCAAGTTGATAACCACTTCCTTTTGCAGAAGTCGGTTAAAAAAGGTGCTAGTGAAGTGTCTGTAGTGTTGTTATGTATTTAAAATAAAAGAACATTGACTTCATTTTGTTTTCTTGGTCTAAAGTAAAATATTATTGATTAATGGAACATGGAGAATATTTTTTCTCGGTGAAAAACGGGATTTTCAAAGATTTTAAAGCTTTCAATGGTAATATAATAAGTTTTTTAATGGAAAAACGTCACTATACTTACTTAAATGATATTGTTTTGATTGACCATATGTAAGGCACTTAATTCTTCAGAATAATTATACACAGCGGAGCGAAACTATGCTTGTCCCGATCGGGACATTTAATTTTTGGGCTAAAAATCGGGACGTCCCGCCAAAACCGGGACATCTGACAATGCTGGTCACGAGTCACGACGGCCTCTTTTACGTAAACATTGTACTTATGTACAACAATTAAAATTGAATACATGCAATGCTTTTTGCATATTTTCAGACGCTAGCATCACTATGCGTGTCAGAGCCTGCCCTGGAACCAAAGACTGAAGATGCACAAGATTCTGAAGAACCTCCAGAAGGATATTATGCCTTCGTTGAATCACCCAATGCCACTCCACCCAGGTACGTAGAATAAAAAAAATGTATGAGACTTATAATTTTAAAATTTAAACCATTGATAAGTGTTTGAGCCAAGATCGACCTGGTTGTGGGTTCGATCCCCACTCGAGAAGATGAAATATTTAGTTAAATTTATATTTCCATTTCTACGCTCTGGTGTTGAAGCAAAGCGCGGCGCTGAGTTCCGCCACTCAACACGCAATGCCTCCAGAGCACGGCGGAAAGTGGGGAACGGAGTGTTTTAACACTAGATTTCCTCTGCCTACCCTGCTGCGTGCGGGATACAGCGTGAAGCTGATAAACAGTTTTTATAAACGACGACTTCTAATTGGTATAAAAATAAATCATAAATGTTGCATCAAAACTAATAAGCAAAAATTATAACCATGCTTTGGCAAATAAAATCTTTATATATTATAAACTACAATTCGGATCAACAAATATCCAAAGATTTAAAATTTTAACGACCATCTCAATTGATGCCCTCCATAAACTGAGTTCAATATAATGTAGATTTCTCCGTAGCGAGCTCTCTCTTAAGTCTTAAACGTTGATTACACGTTTAATACTTTGGAGAGCGACGCCAGGACTTTCACTAGAATGTTACAAATATAGAATAATGGTGGATGCTGTCATCAAACACCGTGTGATGGATGACTGATGACTGATGAGGACGCTATTGTAACTGGTCTTTGAAAAAAAAATTATGTATTGTATCTGCAACTGTTGGTAACTAGGTCTCAAGTGCTTACCAAATTCTTTTCGTTTAAGATCTCCATCAGCTAGCAGGCATCTGTACTAGAATATTTTTTGTTTTATAAGACACATTTCCTGTTGACATCCATATTGAAAAGAAATACAAAAGTCACCAAAATTATTACAAAAATCATATATACATTTTAAAATAATTGTTTGTTTTTATCGATATTTTTAAATAAGTATGTACTAATATTATGTTGAGGCCGGTCGTGGCGCAGCGGCACGAGGTGTGACTGCAAAACCGACTGGTTCTGGGTTCGATTCCCACTCGAGGAGATGAAATATTTACTTAAATTTATATTTCCATTTCTTCGCTCTGGTGTCGAGGTTAAGCGCGGCGTTGAGTTCTGCCACTCAACACGCAATGCCTCCAGAATTCGCCAGAAAGTGGGGAACGGAGTGTCTTAACACTAGGTTCCCTCTGCCTACCCTGCTGTGTGCGGGATACAGCGTGAAGCTAATTTAATTTTCTTTTAATATTATGTTTATTTGTTGTTTAACATAGGTATTGATTCACGTGATGTGTTTAATAGCAAACGGTAAAATCGTTTTGTAAAACTTAGTAATACTCATGTGACGGCACATTGTGTTAACAATAAGTTGTGAACTTTGCTTACCAATGGCGAACAACTGACATACTTTTACATAATATATTTAAATCTTGTATTTTTCTTTAAACGATGTACAAGTATTGAAAGTATTGAAATTATATGATAGGATAGTAATGTACTTAGTTGTTACATTCTTTTTTATCTGCATACAAAGAGATTTTTTTAAGCAATTTTAAATTTAAGCAATTCTAATTTTATTTTTATTATTTGTATTATTCTTTCTCCACTATAAGCTACAACAATATTTTAAACCTTTTTTTTGCGTTTGTCACTAGCTAGATCAGTCGTGGCCGTCCTGATCTGCCTGTAGATGGCTGTTCACACTTAATTTTATAACTTTTTCTTACGTTTATTTATTTTCTTGTCGAGTAAACATTGCGTTAAAGTTCAGAAAATCAAATTTTCTCAGGCTGATGCCTGAGGAATGGCCACGACTCGTCGACCGCACTCTAGCTATACTACGTACCTATATATTATATTAGTGTAAGAAGTTGGTTTTTAAACTTTTATATTTAAAAGCTTCCTCATTTTTGCATTTCAATTTTTTTGCCAAGGTATGTAAGTTTTTAATTACGTAAGATTCTGTTAAATAATTTCCGTTCCTTGTGTCCATTTAGGGTGCGTCCGCCCCCCTACAGGCAGGTGGCTGCGGAATGTTCGCCGGCGGGTGAACGTGCGCACGTCAGCGCCAACAACCTGTGCGGCGACTTAAACCGCGGCGTTATACCGCGCAACCCGCTCGGGCAGAACCCTAATGGGGAGCCTTATCCTTTGTAGGTATTTTTTTATTATTATTACAGGTTATAATAGTTATGAAATTAAATGGCGCCATTGATAAATTGAGTCACATGTCAAGGAAATTCAGTTTTCTTTCTTAATTAAAAAAAAATCAACTTCACTCTGTATCCCGTATATAGCAGGGTACGCAGAGGGAACCTAGTATTCTTAACTGCGTTTCCTACTTTCCGTAAAATTGTACGGAAAATTAAGGTAGAAGCCGTAAGCGTAACGGAAGTTTAATTGAACAAACTTTTACTAGAATAATTATAAATTTATAAAAAAAAAAGACTTCAATCGGATCCTATAATCAGAATCTAGCAAAATTCATCAAACTATCCTTGAAGAGTGTCCTTTCCAATAAAAAAAGAATTATCGAAATCGGTTGGCGAGATACTGAGTTGTTCGTCTATTTGTCACGTACATACTGATGATTTTACCGATGAATTTGCATCAAGTCATCAGACTTGATGCAAATTTACGACTTAAGTAATTTTCTCATGGATAACATTATCATAGATGGACATATATCGTTGAAGCCTTGATCTTAAGTTTTAGAGGAAATATTTCTAATTTTGTAAAATTATAAAAAAAATATACGTAGGTAGAAAAAGTTGAGTTTTATCACTTTCTTTTCTTTCAAAATAACAGAATTTTCAAGAAAATAAATAGATTCTCATCAAGCTATGTCGAAATTCTTATACGCGCCCTTACATCTCATACGCTTTCTAAAATTTTATTTTCCTTTCCTACATATGAAATAATACTTAAAAAAAAATACTAAATATTATTATAGTGAATTAATCCGCAACCACACACTGCGTTTCCTGTCTCGTACTCTACCCGTGCTACGCGCGGACGACGCACTGCCACGCGTGGCGCATGTCACACAACCACAGGATGACCACGACGACCACCATGACCACCACGACGACCACTTACAGCACAATAGGTACGTATAATATAATACTAGCTACACGCCCGCATAAACTTATTGGTTTTACTTACGAAGGTCAACCGATGTCTCCCACAACCTCTTTCACCAGTAACTTTTCCAACATAAATCTTTTTTCCCATACTTTAATCACTCGATTCACTTCGTTCGACGTGCCCAAACCAGCTGAGCACATTCTTCTTGATTCTCACCGTGACATCCAAGCTAGGCAAGGCAGGTAGCTAGCTTCTCTGTGTATTTCTTAATTGCGGATTCAAGCAGCTAAGCTGACTCCGCATATCCTACAAAGAGATCGCATCTCTATAGCGTCTATCTTTATTTCATTTTTCTTCTACGGGCAAACGCGCAACTGTGATGACGTTTCGCCAGCTTATCAATGCAGCTAATACATACATAAGAAAATCTATTATATATATTAGAGCCCAAAACAATGATTATTAAAAAAAAATATCTATTTTCCGATTTGTTTGTTTATCTGTGCGATTGTGCACGCTATTCTCAGAAACGACGAAAACAATTTATATGCAATTAACACTATTGTATTTTGGCTTCCTTTAAATGCATTAATATTTAGTATTTGTTTTGTTTCAATCAGTTCGTAAATAAAAAACATATCTTTTTTCGACAAAATTGCCCTAAGATTTTTATTAAATTGGCTGAAACTTCATATTTGAATGTATGAATAATGATTTTATAGTGATAAAATTATTAGCAACCGAAAGTAATTCAGATTAGTTAATAAATAATAGAGTAGTTCAAGCGGGTGAAGCTGCAAGCGAGTCGCTGGTAATAATAAAATTACTGAAACTCTCCAGGCTAGAAGAGCGCGCACGCCGCTCGCTCAACTCCCCAGCACAAGAGGCACAAACGAAAGATGCGCGTGAGGCGCGCTCCTTCCAAGAAGTACCCTCCAGCCAACTCAGTGTTGAACACCGCGCTGACTCACGTGGCTTCTGCGATGGCGGTGGTGTGTGAGTACATCAGGTTTTTTTTTATTTAATTTTTTGCATATAGCTAGGTAGGTAGAGGAAACCTGTTAAAACTTTGATTGATTTGATTATGTTTAAATTATTTCGTAGCCACACTCAGACAGACAAAGCAAGGAAGTTGGCTCCATTCAAAACATATTTGTTTCCGAAATTAAGCAATGCCTGGGGAACCAAGGGTCTTGACGAAGCTGCTTTTTTTATTTTTCTAAAGAAAATATGGTGGAGTTTTACTCATGGATATATATTTTATTTTGAAGTAACTAATAAAAATCAATAAAAACTTATTGCAAATATTCGAAAATATTTATTAATACAGACTAAAAATAATATTCAAAACAACCATTTTCAAACCTTTACATATTTACTATACAAATGTGACGATATTACACTACAAAACATTTGAAATTTAACTTTACAGGTAAAATAATAATAAAATTTATTTGAACAATACTTTAATCATTTTCAAAATTGAACACAGATTACAAAATTTGACGAAAACTATTTTTCTTTTAAATTTTTTCTTACAATATTTTAATATAAATAGCTTCATATATTTATTTTTCTTGTTATTTTTAACAATAAAAATGGTTTACAAGTGTAACATTTTCAACATAATAACAAACAGTTTGAGCTATGAGCTAATAAATTTATATTATAAAACTTTAACTACTTGTTTTTATTTATTATAAGTAGACCTTTATTAATCTTGTAATATTATTTACTAGCCAGCCGCGGCTTCGCCCGCCTTATCTTAAGTATATTATAGTCAAAGTATACAAAATGTTTACATAAATAGTATCCTGTTTTTTTTCTGTAAAGTTTCGTCTAAATCCGTTCAGTAGTTTCTAGATAAGTGGAACAAGTATCCATCCTCATAAACTTTCACATGTATTATTAAGCATATAATTTTAAATAGTTTCTATGTAGATATTACAAAACGTTATAAAAATTAGCCATGTGTAATTAAATATGTAAATAAAACACAAATTTATGTTCATTTTTGTAACATTTGGTCAATCTTCAGTTCTGTTCTTTTATTATGGCGCTCTGAACGTGCCAGTTGAGCACAAAATCACTTCGCCAGTGTCACGTTGTATGGAGAAGGATTCTATATTAATAGTAAAAGTAAAATAGGCACAATAAATTAAATAGTGAAAATAAAATTTTCCTTTTTTGATAGTACCAAGAGAGCATATGTGTTGAGAAGATAGATACTTCTAATTTCCTATGACAGTTATATCATGATACTTCTACTTTCCGTCCATCTTCATATTACAGAAAATACTTTCCACTTATTTCTGTAGGAAAATAAAAGCAATAGGAAAACATATCTCTTAAGAAGTTTCCATTACTCTACTTAAATCTAGTGTGGTAGAACCTATTTAGGATTCGCTCCAAGTCGCTCCAAATCTGCTACTACTATTTCCAATGCGTCGGGTCTTTCGCCGTCTATGAAACACACTCGCTTATCTGCTTCCATCTGTAAATGTATAAGTTTATTGTTATATTAATTAGCTCCACGCTGTATCTCGCACATAGCAGGGTAAGCAGAGGGAACCTAGTGTTAAGACACTCCGTTTCCCAATTTCTGCCAAATTCTGGAGGTATTGCCTGCTGAGTAGCAGAACTCTATGCCGCACTTAACATCGACACCAGAGCGAAGAAATAGAAATATAAATTTAAGTAAATATTTCATCTCCTCAAGTGGGGGTCGAACCCACAACCAGTTGATTTTACAGTCATAATTTTAGGAAACTATGAAGAATTGAACATAGCGGGACCCAACCCTCGCTTCGATTTCGCTCGCTTAAAGACATACCTCAGATCGATACCGCAAATGGTTCGGCCACACGCACTGCTCAAAGTAACCGGCGATGTCGGGCGGGTCGTAGAGGCGATGGGCACGTCGGGCCGCGCATGCCCCGTAATCGAGCACAAAGTAATATCTAAAAATATTAAAACAACATTTTATATGTACATACGTTTGTTTGAATAATAATGTGAAATACAATATAAATTTGGTAGTTTTTGAAAACAAAAATAACAATAATTAATTTTAATTGCCTCGCTCTAGTATGAGCATTAAAACATTAGGTGGTTTCATGAGAAACGAAGACCACTAGATTCGACCACAAGGGCGGCCACGACCTGTCGACCGTACTGAACTTTGTAAAAGAAAAAATAAATCTTAACTAACCTCAAATCACAAATGTCCATAATAGGTTTATAATTCAAAACAGTGAACCCTTCAACCACAATGAATTTCTTCCCAATAATTTCCAACCTTTCGTTTCTTTCTACTGATTTTGAATGCGAACAATCTTCTCCTTTTACAGTACTCATTATATCTTTAAACATGGCCGCCATATCCAAAGAAGATAAAATGTCATAGTTATTATGATCCAGGCCTTTGCATTTAACATGATTTGGACTATCATCGGGATAAAAATATTTATCCTGATGAAATACGTAAACAGGGGTTAATAAATCCTGTAATTTATTAGCTAAAGTAGTTTTCCCACCGCACGTTACTCCTGAAACGCCTATTATAATCCAGTCTTTCGCCGCCATTTTGTTTATATTTCTTTTCACAAGTATGGGTAAATGTGGTAGAGTGTGAAAGACATTAATCCCCCTATGAAAAAAAACCCCCAAACAGCGCAAACTAAAAGGGCCCACTGCGGGTCCGGAATGTACGCGTATATTGTTAAATCTGAAATGTAAGAAACATTCCATATTAAATTTAGTTATTTTATCATGATTACATAATACAATATTTATTGTGTTAAGTAGCAAGACATGAAGAGTCATAATTAATATATTACATGTATTATAAAAACTACACAATTATTTGTTCACTAAGCTGAATTACTTTCGTTTTCTAATAGCATAATTATTTCAGAGACAAATATCCATAAATTGAAAACTAGTTTCAGACAACTCAAAAAAAAAACACATTTATTTTGTGGTAAGTTTGTTGAACCAAATACTTTATTTTGATACAACTTTCTTATTTATGATCTGTTAAAACAAAACAAACACAATGGTGAAAATTGCGTTTAAATCGGTCAAGCTTTTTGAGACATTAGCATGCTTTGTGCGTGGTAATCTCAGAAACGGCAGAGAAAAACAGACAATACTTTTAAAAATCAATGTTTTGAGTTTTATTACATTAATACCAACCAATAAAAGATTTTGTCATATATCTTACATGTACAGACAGCTATCAGTTACAATTTTATTATATGTATAGATTATCCACTTGACAACATGTTATACAATAAGGCAAACAAACGATCCAATCATATACATGACAATAAGTAATATTTGGTAACAAGTTACTAGAAAAGAAGTATTTAGATTATAAAGAATTATTAAGAAAAGAAAGTACTTCTTTCTTTTTCTTCTATTGTAAATTAAACAGCAGTATGGATTGTGTTTGGTATACCAGTGCTCTTAAAATTTTCAACAATGACCTGAATGATTTTTCAAAAATTTTGTCTGGTTCATTGGACTGTGGACTTCACTGGATTGTGTCATTTGTTTTGTTTACCACAATTGTATTTTAAAAATATAAAAATTATGATAAAAACAAGCATTTGTGACAAAACCACAATAACATATTTTATAGTTATTTATAACGAATAAGTAACCTGAGTCCGAGTGACTTAAAGTGTGGTTATTTATTAATAAAACTATGATGGTGAATATAAAATTTATAACCGCAATGGTTGTGGGTTCGATTTCCTCTCAAAGGCACTCCTTTGATTATTTTCGTTTCTTTGCTCTGGCAATAAAACAAGAGAAGAGTTCCACCACTCAAAATGCAACACCTAAGGTAATGTCTTGATTTCAAATATAATATGATAATAATGTTAATCCTTTCTCCAATAATTTACTAAGTTTTCATTGCTATATTTAACTTCACACTATTGTATTATATATCGTATATTGTCACAAATGTTTGTTTTTATGATATTTTTTTATTTTTAACATACAATATTTAACTTCACTTCACTTCTTATGACAGTACACATTTCAGTAACATTCATACAACCTTACAAAAATATGACATTACTTATAAATGTATCGTAATATAATAAACACATAAAAAAAACTTACCTTCGTCAATGAAAGGGTAGGAATTAACCCAAAACACGAAAACAATGTATATAACAAGCGTGGTCACTAAAACACACTTGCCCAACAATCTATCGGGAATTTCCATAAATACATCACAATAAACACTACTTATTTCATAAATAGTCTTTAAAAAAATTATAAGAATTTTATTTGTCCATTAACCAACAAAATATGTTTTTTCAAATTCGTCAAATGGCTCATCTGGGAATAAAATAGATTTTTCTTCTTCTTTTTTAACTTCAACTCTTTCACACAATGGCTTGCCTTTGATTGCTCTTTCCACAATCTGTAAAAGATAAATATTGGATTAGATTGCAATACTTAAATATATATATGCATTGTGCAAGTGTAATCAAAATGATTTTCTTAAAACTTGTTAAGATTATGATTGTTGATTGAAAATTAACATTAAAGTTAAAATTGCTTCGGTCTTGTTTAAAAAAACACTTTTATATTTTTATGGAGAAAAGTGATAATTTGTGTGTGTGTCCAAGCTCATATCACTAAACTAGATCAAAATTCTTATAACTTTGTTACAACTTATTTATGTTATTAGCATCTCTGATTTTTAAAAATTTCTGCTACCCAAAGAGAATTGATTAGAATCATTATTTCCCGTGAGAGACTGCTTTTTATTAAATATTTATACATTTTCTAACTGTTATTCCATACTTAATAAGGAAAAATATTTTAATAAAGTCTACCACTTTACTTTAAAGTTTAATAGGAATATGAAGACTCAGTGACCTTCCTGTTTTATTTTGTTTCTACTAATGTGATACAACCAGGATTACAAAAATTATTTTATTTGTTGAAGACATCATACTATCATAAAAGTATTTGGTAATTATAAAATTATATTTAAAAAAAAAATATGCTACCTCCATATACATATTTTAAAAAGTTATTCTTCAATAATATAACAAGCATGTATTCTGTATCTTATCAGTAATGGCAGTAGTAAAACAATAGTCAATAAAATAAATACACCTATCTCATGATTACATCCATTTAAAATATCATCAACATCAACTACAGTATTATTTGCTTTGGCTTCCTAGTTCTATACTAACCAAGGTGAAATCTATTCTAGCTCACCCTCCCACAAAACCCGGTGACGCTGTAGAGGCCAATAGGGCCAACAGCATAATTCACATAAAAAAAGAAACTTTTTTTATATAACTATATCTTATTTTTTTTGTATTACAGCATATAACTGTAAGCATGACAATTATAAGTTTAATTTGTATTTGTGGTAATGACTAATTTTCATAAACTTGTTCTGATGACAATATAAAATATTGTAGTGTCTTATACACAATTGGGAGTGTTTTAACACTAATCTTCCACTGCACATCCTGCTGTATATGAGATAAAGCATGAAGTAAAGAACAATATACAATAAATAAACTACTAACCTTTTTCGCTATAGTGGTGTCAGCAGTAGGAGTTGATAACGCCAGCAGTTTCTTTATATTCTCTTCAGTCAGTTCTTCCTTGGATTTTGTTTTATTTTGTTGTTGTTTTTTATTCTTTTTGTAAGGGTGGCTGGAAACTAAATATTACAAGCAAATATAAATTTGAGTTATTTTTTAATTTATTATTCTCGACTGAAATCGGACACGTAACTGTCGCGCTATAGATACAGACCACTGTGCTCGACGCCCTCCCTTATTTTTAATAAATGTATATTTATGTTTTTAACAACAAGCTTATACAGTAGGCGAGCACATGCAAATCTTATCTAAAATGTTTATTTCCCTAATGTTTTTTTTCCTTAACGTCTGAAACGGACGTAATCTAAACACGATATAACATTTATGAATTTACAATAGATCGCAACAAGTGAGTGACGCAACGAGTCTCTTCAAATATTACATATAGTTTTACAAACCTTGACCCTGCTGACGGTTTGGGTTGTTACGACGTCGAGACTGTTTAGTATTTTCTGGAAGAAATAATAACTATTATGTAAAAAATAAAAAAATAATACAATTACTAATAAATAATAAAGAATTTGTTATTTAAGTTTACCTTCTGGGTCCACGAGCGCTAGAGCCTGTCGCACTAATGCTGAAGACATTTTAATTCACAAGTACACAGTTTTATTAGCATTTATGGGTTATTTAATAAATGCTCATTTTTATTTTCTAACCTATAAACTGAACGTGAACTGACAATTTTGACAAGTGACAATTCGAGAATATTAGAATTGTCAAATTGAGTATTATATGAGTGTTAATGCTCTGTTAAGCAAGTTCCACACTTGTGATAATTTAGAACATATTAGAAAAAAATAGTACTTAGATGTTTCTTTTTAAAATTATCAAAATGGCATTTATAAGTAAATAAATTTAATTTATTTCAACAGAAAGGTCACTAAAAATATTATTCTATTACGTATGAAATGAACTCAGATTAGTATCAATACCAATATCAGTAGAATATTTAATTAGTACTTGGTTGTTCTGACTTCTAACCCTGAGCCTGAACCTTACATGAGGTTATTAAGCATTTTATATTATTTCTTGTTTTGTATACGGATTTACAAATGTGTGAAAAAAATATTTTAATTTTATACCACTCAGTTTGTTATTTGTAACGAACAAAAAATACCGCTTATTACAGATTCTGCATGCTCTACCGTGCTATTAATGGCGAGAGCTCTGGTCCAGAGCGTCGTGAGGACCCCGGTGTAGTTCCACACGGAGGGCCTGCGGGGCCCGGCGGGCCCGGGGCGCCCCCCCGCTACGAGGGCCCGCCCACACCGTGCCCGGCGCGTGTGGAGTACGCGACTCCAGTGTTTGCCCGCAACTACCAGGGCGTGTGGCGCTATGTGGTGCAGATTCCGTACGAGGGGTACTTCACGCAGACGGTGGAGGTGACGCGGTGTCTGCGCGCGCGCTGCCACTACCTGGACGGCGGCTGTCTGAGCAGCCCGCGCTGGCTGTCGCTGTTGGTTGCTGAGATGCACTACCCGCCGGTATGTATGCCGCGGCGTTGTTCATTTCATTTGGTTATTTTATTATAGGGTTGGCAGGGACCTTGTCTAAAAACACGACTTCTCCTACTTCTCGACCGATTTATCTACCGGAGCTAGGAAATGCAAGAAATTAATTTCTTCAAGTGGGAAACGAGTTCACTATCGTTGCACTTACAGTTAAACGCTGCGCCGCCGTGCCGCTGCTTTGTGCACACAACGTGAAGCTGATTTAATTTATTTTATAGCTACAAAATCGCTGACCTTATGAAATGTAGAACTTTGGCTCGTACAATTATATTTTGTCGTGTGGAGGGTAGAGAAGATGATTTTTTTTTTCAAATACGTTCAATCACTATGAACGCATAGACACTAATTAAGAAACAACAACGCCTCATCATTCCATCTCGCTTAACTATATCACATGTATTCGTATGAACGGGGCCATCATGGCGCAGTGGGATAGCATTTGTCTGTAAAAATCATTAGTCCGAGTCTCACTCGAGGAATTAATTATTTTCATTTCCTCGTTCTGGAAACAAGATAAATGTGTTTCCTCTACAGCTCCTTGCTATATGCGAGATACAATAAAATATACATGTATATATTATAGGAATACCAGCAAATAAACAAGAGGCTTGGAGAAGGTGATACTACAGAAAAACCCCCACATTGTGATGGACATGATGAACTAGGATGCTATCAGGTGAGCTTTTTATTCATAGTAATAGTTTATACTTTTTTATGCGATAGTAATAGTTTATCCTTAACTGGACATAACATGTCCAGAAATCTATAGTGTATTAAAAATCAATAATTTGAAAAAAAAAAACATCAATTAGAACAACAGATCTCGAAGGTATTTCAAGATTATTTATTTATTACGGGGCCTGTATATGTACAAATATAGTCGCGGCCCAGGGCCACAAGCCACTATTCCCATTCGAGAAAATGAACTCTTGTAAAAAGGCAAAGCGCAGCGTTGAGTTCCGTCAGTCAATACGCAATGCCTTCAGAACTCTACAGAAAGTTGAGCACGGAAATCTCTTAATGGGAACGGAGTGTCCCAGACACTCCGTTCCCATTAAGAGATTTCCGTTCCCAGGTTTCTTCTGCCTTCACTGCTTTGTTTGGGATACAACGCTAAAGCTTAAATAAATAAATAAAAATAAATAAATTTAATTCCAGGTACGTCTGTACTACGACTGGTTCTTAGTACCAGGCTCATGTAAATGCTGGCGGCCTGATTACTTCGCAAGATACGTACGACGCGCGCACACCGATCTGTAAAATCTGTCTTAAAATTACAAAATATTTTTTGGGGCTCATTATCCTGGTTTTGTGGGTTATAAAATTCGACGAAATACTCAAAACATATTTTAGTTAGTCTGCCCGTTCTCTTTATCCTGACCGTTTGAATACAGACATAAAATTTATGCTATGAAATATTATCGTTACTTGAAAATAGCGTTGCAAGATTTTTACCTTTTTTGAGAATATGAACGATGATGTTATATATCTTAAATTATATAAACAGATAACATTTCATATTATATACAAAATTTTATTTTCAATACTATTTTATGACTAGGTAACCTATACTGTAGGTAAACTCGGCGTTTTTAGTAGTTTTTCTTGTAGTATAATTGTAGAAGTTTATTTTATGAAATAAAAAAAAATTTTTGAAAAGTAACAATTGCATATTTTAGATCATGTATCTAAAATAGGCAATTGTTACTTTAAAAGTTAAAACACAATTTTTGTGTTGAATATCAACATAGATATTTATATTTAAAAAAACTATTTTTTTCTAAAAATGCATAAATACAATAAAAATAAAATACATAAATAAAACATAATATAATGTATCCTCTCAAATGATTTTATAATATTAATAATCAATCAAAAAGCTTTAGAGAAAAATTGAAAAGTGATTTAAAAAGTTTCATTTTTGTAATACTAAGGCCTATCGTGGAGCATTGGCATAGCGTCTGACTGTAAACGCGACGATTGTGAGTTTAATTCCCATTAGAAGGATTGAATTATATAATTATTTTCCTGCCCTGGTAAAAGGACAAAGCACGGCGTTGAATTTCGCTACCGACGGTGGGTGAGGAACCGAATGTCTAACTTTGTCTTGGGCTTTGCCTATCCTGCGATATACGGTATACAATGTGAAGTTAAAAAATCAAACGGTAGTATATAAGAACTAAACTATAGTATATACGAGCTATATACTTTATAGAAAAAAAATATAGATAATAAATGAAGAGTGAACGACTTGGTGCTAAGAATTAGTAACATTGAGACTGTATTCATTAGAAATAACTTTAAAAATATAAAGTAAAATACATTTAAAGCTGTATTTACATTTTTTTTAAATATATTAATAAAATTATTTAATTATAATAATTTAAATTAAATAAATTTGTTGTTGATATATTTTTTTTAGGAAATAATCACAACTTAAAATTGCTTCAATTACAAATGGATGTTATGAAATAAATATATTTAAATAAAAAAATATATATTTTTCAATTTTATTTAAAATACATTTTTTATGATATTTATTAATAACAGAAATTATAAGCGTAACAAATATAAAAACCTATAATGGTAATGTAAATACACCTTTAGATAACAAAACTAATTGCTCGATACCATTGCTTTTAATTGTAAGAAAATTTATGATTTATTATATATTAATGTTAATTTATATATTATTAATGAGTTATTAATAATAACGTATCTCACATTATTTTTTAATATTTAGAACTATAAGGGCTACATACATGGAAAATATACCTATAAATTCTTCAGCAGCAACTAATATAGATCATATAAGATACCTAATGCATATTAAATTGTTAATATTGAAATCACAATGAAATAAAAAAAATATTTGTTTTATTTTTGTAGAGAAAACCATAACATAGATTTTTTTGTATTTAAATATAGGGCTTTAGTGATTATAATTCTAAAAACAGAGATATTTAATTTAAAAAAAAGTGTAACGAAATCATAGATAATTTATTGTTTACATCATTAATTGTTTGTGTTTTTTTCCCTTACATATCGTTATACTCTGCTCAAAGTGCATTTATTTTGTTTATATTTATATTAAGTTGGCAATTAGATTTAAGTAAATTATGATACAGATTAAATAAAGCACAATATAATATTTTTTACTTTTATTTAATAACCCAAAAAAGAGTAAAGCTAACTTTTTAAGTTGAGAAAATCAACTATTTAAATTAGGGGTTATAAATACGTGTTCATATAATTATGTATAGGTGTTATCACTAAGCGAGGATGCGCAAACACAGTGTGGTATGGAATTACATTTGTGGATGTGATTACATGTGTGGATGTCTGATCTCATGTCTGAATGTGGGATCACATATGTGGATGTCAGATCACATGTGAGGATGTAACAATAATATTATAAATGTGAAAATTCGTGAGAATTTATAGTTGTTCTTCTTTCAAAAACTACTGAAAGGCTTTAGATGAAACTTAACAGTAATATAATTTATATATCAGAATAACACCTAGGTTACGATACTATTAAAGTGGTCCGTAGTCGGTTCGCCTCTGGAAATGTGAATATATTAAAAAAACTGGTTATAGACGAGTTGGACTCGCCAACCCAGGCTTCTATACCTATTTTAGGATTGTAGGTCAACGGTACATCTTATAAAAGTTTACCAACCTAGGTTGTCAAACAACGAATTTCATACAAAATGCAGCAAAACCGGTGCGTAAATGGTCGTATCTTTTGATTACGTTGACTTAGAAGCTAGATTTTTTCTGTGCTTCAAGGAACCATAGACATAAATATTTAATATATTTAATTTCAGGTTGAAAACTACGCGTTCTCAAAAGAAATATCTATAATCTTGATAGATGGACGGCCGGACGGACAACAAAGTGATCCTATAAAGGTTCCGTTTTTTTCCTTTCGAAAGACGATTGCTGTTGAGATGTGATCTATTAATTTATCTATCTATCTTATTATTATACTTAACCAAAAAAGACTCGCTTAGTTTGTTAAGTTGCTGCAGGATTTTTATTACTATAAAATGATGTACGACAAAAATAAAACGAACGGTCTTTGGAAAGTAATCTTTTATTCAGTAGATATTTCCAGAGTTGGGGCGTTAGAATGTATAGTAAAATGTTCTACTAAAGTAGGCAGCAGCAGGGCGATGACCTCGCCAAGCCTTTGCCATGAAAAATAAGTAATATACAATTTATGTTCATAAAACTATCTACACAACCTCAATTATAGTCCATTTTAAATACTCGCAGCTCGCTACAGACATAGCCCATGCTCCCTTAGACTGTACTCGATGTTTGTGCTTTTATAATAGCAACTGCAACAATATTATCGCACAAACGCAACCCTGACTTTGGTTTAGGGTAGACCGTATAACTATTGCCCACTTAAGAATTTTAAATGCATTGTCAAAATATAAACAGAAGTATGTGCAACTGCCAAGTTATTAAATACTTAGTATTTATTCTTGTGCACTTTAGTTTTAACAATTTTTAAAAGTTAAAAATTACACATGATAAAAGATTTTCATTGAAAAAATAAATGAAAAAATACTGTTATTGCCAACAGTAAAACGACTTGAATGAATTATAACCGATCTTACGAATAAATAATGCAAAATTAACAACTGGCATTACTTTTCTTAAATCGGGCAATCATTCCCTGGTTTACCCTACATTAGAATAAGAATAAATATTAAATATCAAGGATCAATATTAAAATATTTCAATTATATTATCTACTACGTATCTCAGTAAGCGTTCACAGTTGTGTGTCGCAGAGCTCGTCCCCGTCCTCGTCTCGACATTCACATTCGTCCACAATCCCCAAAGCGCTCTCGTCCACATCATCGCTTCTTTGCAATCCCATCTCCCGTCTGTGATTTGCAGTCATCAGATGTTGAAAAAAAAACATTATTATCGAAACATTTGTCGTTTATAGTTCAATAAAGTCGACAAAATTACACTCATGTACAGCACTCATTTGTGCTCATGTAGGTACAGTAGGTATGCTGCTATGCACTCATTTTGTATGAAATTAACTACAAAAAAAAGTTTTTTTTATGTTATTATGTTTATCTATGAATGGTCTATAAATTTTTACTTTTAGTATATTTTTCTTTATTTGTATTGTAAGTTCTCACTTTGTACCAATTTTCATAATTGTAGTTCCACGGGCAAAAACACTATAGGTTTTGAATTTGGTTTACGCGGTGAATTTCATACAAAATACAACAAAAACGATGCATAAATGCTCGTTTCTTTTGATTATTTTGACTTAGAAGTGCTCTGTGCTATTAATTACTGCTTTATACCACAACCGGATCCGGTTGTGGTATAAAGCACCGATCCAGTTTTTACCGTTCGAGATGCGGAATATTAAAAATCGACATCCTTACCTGTACGCAGCCGCGAGCTCTTGCTCGTACAAATCAAAAAGCGATATATAGGAGACTTCATCATCCTCCAGCGCGATGGTCATGTCCTCGCTGGCGATGGGCGCGGCGCCGCTGTAGACGCGCTCCAGCTCGTCCGCGACGCACTCCGCTATGCACTCGTCGTCGTCCGTCTCCGCGCTGGTGTTGTCGGCGTAGGGGATCTTGTGTATGCGGCTGCCGACGGGGTTGTCGGCGTTGAAGCCGTTGCTGGAGTGTGCTATCGCGTCGGGGTCGTGCCGCCCGCCCAGCGGCGCGTCCGAGAACACGCCGGGCTCGCCGGTCTCGCGCACGAAGTGCACAGTCGACTCGCCCTTGCCGTTGGCGAAGGCGACGTAGCAGGCGGAGTACGGCGGCGGAGGCTCCTCGCGGCGCCCTCCCTTGTCCTCCGCCACCTCGCAGTAGGGCGGCGGCAGGTCCCCGCCCACACCTATCTCGCTGTTTTCACTCGACTGGTACACGTCCGATAGATCTGGTATGATGGGCTCGGCTTCCACTATGAATTGTGGTGGCGCTGGAAATATAAGAAATCTAATAAAAATCTCGCTCAACAGGGGTTTCGTACTGTTATAATGTTTGAACTTGGATCAACTATATACGTGTATAATTTATTGAATTGTTTAAAGGTCAACGAGTAGTATAATTTATAAAAGCTAAATTTAATTTAGGATCATCCTCTTTATAAATGACCTCCCGAAGGTCCTCATACTTTATATGTGATACTGTTTTTTCAAAGATCAGCGGGGGTCTCCCCTTACCTCTCTTACCGCTTACTTGTCCACCATAAATCTTTCTTGCTATTACTCATACGTATACTCAAAGCAGCTGAGCACGTTCTTCTTCATTCTTACCATGATATCCTCGCTAGTACCTGCCATTATGTGGGTCTGTTCATTGTGAATTCGATCAGCCAAGCTGACTCCGCATATCAATATAAATAGCATCTTTACAGCATTCATCTGTCATTCATTATTTTTCTGTAATACCCACGCTTCGCTGCCGTATAACAGCGTCGGTACCAACACTGCATTGTATACGGACAAACGCGCAGCTGTGCTGACGGTTTGCCGACTCATCGATGTAGCTAAGGCACCGTTAACTCTGTTACCAACAACAATACGCCTTTCTGCATCCATCACATACCTTTCGTCTATACTGTACGTACTTCAAAAATATACCACTTCATTCACTTGTTCTAATATCTCACCATTTACACTGACCTTGTATTCCGTCCTTTCTTCGTTTGTTTCAAATATCAGAACCTTTGTCTTACTCGCATTCAGCTTTTTTTTATAAAAGTTGTCAAACTTTAATTTGTAATTAGTACAGACGGATAAAATTGAAGATAAGAATCTGTGATATATTTCATATTATAGGTTTATGTATTATAATATGAATATTATATTATAATATGACAACAAAATTACTTACGAGGGTGACTTGTAGCGAGCACGTTGGGAGTCGGCCATTCTTCGGATCGTCGTCGACGTGCTGGAAATAAGAAACATGTTGTTATATACAGAGTGTTTTTGAATCCGTACCTCCTGTTTATCGTCCAAGTTATTTGATAGCTTGCTATATGGAAATTCACATACTCTTGTTACATAATTATAGTTTCACATGTTTTCATAGATATATTGTAAATTTGCCTGTGTGTCTGTATGTAACGTACATCGTGCATAGTTGCGCGTGAAGCAGCGGTCGGTGGCGCGCACGAGCAGCAGCGCGGCTACCAGCAGCAGCGCGCCGGCGCCCCACCCGCGCCACGACCACCACTCGCCGCCCGCCTCCCCCGCGCCGCCCCCGCCGCTCCCGCCCTCCGACGCCCCCGCTGACTGATGAGTAGTACAAAACACTTATAATATGGTCAACCAGTTGTGGCCGCCCTGAAATTAGTCTCTCTGAACTTTTGCGCATTCTATACTCGGCATCGAATCGTCGATCGTACCTACTGTACTTAGCATAAAGTTAATTTAAAAAACAAATGGTTAAGTACGAGTCGGACTCGTCCACAGAGGTTTTCTACTTCCTTTCTGTATGAAATACCTATAAATTTTAAAATTTCGGATATTTTCTTTTATTATTTTTATGTTAAGTTCTCATTTTCTGTCAAATATCATAACCGTAAGTTCACGGGAAGTACCCTGTAGGTTTTGATAACACAGCGAATTTCAATACAAAATGCTGCAAAATCGATGCACAAATGCTTCTCAATGCAAGTTTGATTTCTGTGTAAGTACTTTAAAAACCATAGATTTAATTTTTTTATATAAATTTCAGCTTGATACCCTTACGTGATCTCCAATATATCCAAACACCTACTAAACTATAACATTTTGGTTGATATTTAGTAGATACAGATAAATGTTAATTCTACCTTCACCGGCACCGACTTACAAAGTCGATGAAAAACTTAGTAGTAGTAATATTTTGTGAAAAAAATATATCGGGTCGGTCAGATGGTGTTACATGTTATCAAAATATGGTAATATGTAGCTTACCGAAGGATCTGGATCTGGCAGATGCCATGGAGCGCCGAGCGGTCCCGGCCGCCACGAGCCCGGCGACGCGGACGCGCTCTCCGCATTGCCCAGTCTGACCGGACCGAACGGAAACGTAGGCATTGTCATTGTAATGTTATATTTACTACAAAAAAAATGAAAGTCTGCAAATATCTATATAAAAATGAAAAAAGCAAGTCTGAATGTTCATGCTGTATCTCGCGTAAAGCAGCGTAGGCAGAGGGAACCTAGTATAAAGACACTTGGTTCAACACTTTCTAACTACAACAATGTATTAGATGATTGTAAGCTTTTGATGGAACAGCGTTTGATTATATGTACACATGATGGTTACAGAACCAGCGGGATACAGATCCTGCATATAGCGGGGTAGGTAGAAAAAATCTAGTTTAGTACTACTCCGTTTCCCACTATTCACCGAATTTCTGAGACAGTGCGTGTTAAGTGACGGAACTCAGAGTGAGAAATTAAAATGTTCATTATTTCATTCCCCCGTGTGGAAATCGAACGCACAACTATCGTGTTTACAGTCACACTCTTTTGCTACCAGTTCGTTAATTTTCCCGCTTTAATAAGACAAATCGCGGCGTTGAGTTCCACCACGCAACACATTGCTTTTATTCTGCTTTGCATAATTATATAAAACCTCATTCATTTAATACATATACGCAACAATTAACAAAATATATTCTGTGAGAGTATATAGTAGTTACCTAATGAGTTGTCTGAGCTGGTTGGGCGTGTACAGCAGTATCTCGGGGCGGTGCACGCGCGGCCAGTCTAAACGTGCGTGCAACTCACGCAACCGACGCAGCTCCTATAAGTGTATTGCATTTTAGTATAGTTTTATTTAGCCCTTTACTACATGCCGCATATTGCAGGCAGTGGCGGAACTTAACGCCGTGCTTTGTTTTATTACCAGAGCGAGGAAATGAAAATATTCTTTATTCTGAGTAGAAATAGAGCCAAACGCTACGCTAATGTAGCCCTACGGCGTCTAAATGAAAGTATATTTATTATACAAATTTATTTTTTACTTCGTACGTACATCCCAATAAACATTTTCAATAACACATTAATATGGAACAATAATATGGAAACAAATTAATATGGAACAACTTCCATACTACTAATAGAACAATATTTCTTGTAAACTTAATAAAATTTGAACGAAGCTGGACTCGAAGACGCGACTCTTGACGCGATTTGGACGTTTTCCAAGTGGCCCAGGTTCGAATTACGCTACGTTAAAATTTTCCTATGTTTTCTAAAAGATTTTTGAGGAGTTTATGAATACAGATAATATATAATGAACCCACATTATTTAGTACAATTAACTTTATCAACTTTACACAATAAGAAGATAAATCTATGTAGGTACTATATACACACATATTAAACTAAGACATTGAAAAGAGTTTAGAATAGGTACATGTATCTAGTATATAAATGATGATTTGAAAGCTTTTTTTAATAATTAATACATACGTACATAGGTAAATCATTTAGTTATTTATATAAAATAAATAAACATCAAATTGCTTGCAAAAACAATAGTAATAACAATAGTATTAGAGAATATTTAAGTATTAAGATGACGAAGTAAAAAACAGAACACAAGCAACATCCAGAACAGGTCATACTCGTACATGTAGTCTATCTAATGAATCGTGTCACAGCAAAAACGCGGCAAATTAAAAAAAATACGATAGAAGACACTAGAACGTTCGGAACATGAAAATAAAATTTGATGTTTCTATAAATTATTATTTGTTAAAAATATAATTTATGTCAAGCGTAGTGAATACATAGATATTTGTAATATATATTTTATAGTACAGTATTATTTTAATTCATTAACGGCAAAGCATAACATACAAATATTTAACAAAAACTAATAATTTTAAATATATGAAATGACAGTTATTAAACAACAATTGAAAAGATTCAAAATTTTAAGAAATTTACCGGTTATTGAATCAATTTAAAAAAAATATAATGAATAATTTAAAAGCCTGTGTTTTCTGCTTTTACTTAATCTATGTTATTTTTTCATACTTAATCATGTCACAAAACATGCCACAAAACTTCGGTTGCGCATTGATTAAGGCATTAACTTGGAAAACAAATTATGAATAACAAGTCTGTGCCTGAAAATGCTTAAAGTTCGTTTTACAGATAAAATAATGTTGCCATTCAAAATAAATCGCCATAGAATCACAACATACTATCTCGTAAACAAAGTGTCAACTGATTGCAACTGACTTACTGAATTCAGTCAAAATCACGCAAAATATAAAAATGTTAAATTGAAATACATTTTTGGGCACTCATTATTTAAATAAAAAATTACTTGTGACACCACTCGCTAGACAGTATCTAAAGTTCCAATATAGATAGATAGCAACACTGAATGAAGCTACACATAGTACGAGTACACGACCCAATATAACATGACCGACGCACCTTCGGCAGTGTGTCATTTTGCCGCTGCCTGAGACTCTGGGGGCTACTGTGTACCTGTAGGTGGTGGTGGTGAGCGCGGGCTGTCAGCTCACCCAACTCGGCCAGCGACATGCGCCCGCGCCGCCGGCGACGCTCCAGGTCCGACCATAGCGGGGGGAGAGTTGCTTGCATACTCTGTTAATCGCCAATTATCTTTATTTTATTAAATTCCTTTTGAGGTACAGAATCCTAAAAATAGATTACTTTATTTTTTAAACATTTTTTAAAGTGTTAATCTACACTTAGGAAAGAAAAATACTTATTTAGAAAACGTATAAAAATTTTTACGTAGCGGGACTCGAACCCGCGCCTCCTGAAAACCGACCAGGCGCTGTGAACACTTTTTTTTATACTTTTTCTAAATAAGTATTTTAGATTATTTGAATTGCTTATCTACATAGTTAAGCAAAAAATAAATCGTAATTTAAGTTTTTAATAAAAATGTGTAGTTATTTGTTATCTGTCTAGGTAAGCAATAATTGTGCGCAAACTGCAAATGTAGTTTTTCCCACATAAATTCCGATTCTGCAAAAATTCCAGGCTTAAACATGGATAATATAATACTCCACAAATCTCTATTTATCATTGAGAAATTTCAAGCACGTGGCTGCTTGGGAGGGTATCAACTTACTTTTGAGAATCCTAAATCTTGAAATCTCGGCCTACTTTATAATTATATAATCGAGTTTATTCTATCATCATTGAAACAATATCAAACAACAAAACATTTAAAACGAAAGATTTAGCCAATTCTATGTAACAGTTGTATAAAATAACACTTTTAGAAAATAGTAATTTTGTCGAAATTTAAAGTATATTACTTTAAATTGATATAACTTTTTTCTTGTATCACAATAGCCTTTATATTGCTCCACAACCCCCTCTATCTTTCAGTGTTAGTCCCATAATAATCGGTTCAGCTGGTCCGGAGGTTAGCCCGGATAAACAGAGAGACAAAATGGTTAAAATAAAATTGTTTTTTGGTATTGCGAAAATACCTATATGCATTAGAAAAAACACAGTTATGTTGATATTAAGGATATGCCTTTCATATTATTTATATAAACATTACATACAGTAAAACAGTTCTATAAAATTACTGTTATAGCAATAATAGTCATAGCAAGTATTTTAAATTGATATAACTTTTTTATTTATGAACCGATTGCAATAAAACAATATATGTTAAATGTTAAAGGTAGCCCTGTCTGTATGTTAAAGGTAGCTTGCTAGAATCCAATAGTGAAATCCGCATTTAGATCGCATTTGATGTTCTTGATTCTCAGATAAGCGTAACTAATCACGAAAAGACATAGATAAAATTTTTCTTTTTTTTTCTTATATATCTTTTTCTTATCTATCTATAGAAAAATTGTATTCACTCGGTTGCACGTGTACATAACACGTGTATGTGCCGACTCTACTTCATGTAGAATTCTAAAAAGGAAAAATGCGTATCAATTTTTATAAGGAACAAAATGTTAAAGTTGAGTGTTTCATTTCAGCATTACGTTTTCTCTTGCATTGCGGCGTAGAAAGAAAAAATCCTAACTTATTAAGAGAAAACGTATAAAAATCTGAACGTAGTGGGATTTCGAAACTGTCCAAGAAAAGAAAGAAAGAAAAAATGCGCGGGTTTAAGCCCCGCTACGTTAAAATTTTTATAAGTTTTCTTAATAAGTATATTTCGTTCTTAAGTGTGGACTAACACTTGAAAAATGTTTAAAAATAGGAAAACCTTCTTCACAAGGGCCTCCATTCTAAGAGGAGTTTTAGAAAATAAAAAATAAAATAAATCAGCTTCACTCCATTCCCCACTTTCTGCCGAATTCGGGAGGCTTTGCGTGTTGAGTGGCAGAACTCAACACCCGAAGAGGTTTAGTAATAAAATATATTGTGTGCACGTGTATGTGCCGACTCTAAATCATTTAGAATTAGAACTCTAATGAAAAAAATCGAAATCGAAAAAAATGCATATCGATTCTTACAAACATCGAAATGTTAAAATTGAGTGATCTTTTTCGCTTTACGTTTTCTCTCGCATTGTAGCGTAGATAGAATAAACTCTGTTGAGAAGGGGCTCATTTCAACGGAGAATTTTAGTAAAATTTTATATATTTTAAGAAATGTTTTAATATAGAATTAAACTTTTACAAATGTTCATAAATAGTTAATAAGCACAGATACATAAGTCACTTTTGCCAGTCAGACTGTAAGGTGCATGGAGTTTCGCAAGGCAATTATTCTGCTTTAAGTCAACCATTTACATCAATGTATAGTTTGCCTAATATTTTATATGACTTTTGAGTCGAATTACATTATTTTCGAATTATTTAACAATTTATTTATACAACATTTGTACCGAAATGTATAAAATTACTTTTACGTACTTCGGTGATCTAGGACTACTGTCTCCTGCAAAATGTTCCAAAACGTCAAATTAAATAAACAACTTAAATATGAAACATTATCTGGCTTATTGTATAATAATAATAAAATAAAGGTGTATAACTTTTAAATATGTAAAATATAAGCTATTCGTATATGTAGTATAATATTTTTACATACTGTATATACAGGTATAGATAGATATAGACTTTATTCGGAGTGCGGTTTGCCGTTTGACAGTGACCCAATAAACCGCCCTTGACCTAATTCCACAACTTGCTATCTCTACATAATACTTAAAGCTACATACTACAGGTACAACTACTAGAGTTTACTATAAAGTAATTCCTTTCGGAAAGAATAATAAAATATAATACATTTTTAATATAAACTAGGTTAAAAAGTAAGATAGTATTTCTTATATTATACTATACTTATGCTATATAAATTAGAATTTGCTTGCAACCGTAACAAATTGCAACGTTTAAACGATTTTTTCCTATCTACTCTGATATGCGGAAAGATGAAGATGCTTAAATTTACTGGCACTCTGAAAATTGGCGACATTTTTCAGTTAAGCCGTCGTGGTGCACAACCGTGCGATGCTTGCGAGCGTTATAGGTTCGATTTCCACTCTGGGGAATGAAATATTTCATATTTTAATTTCCTTACTCTAATAACTCGAAAAGCAATGCCTGGAGAATTCAGCGGAATGTAGGAAACGGAAGTGCCTTAATGGGACCGGAGTGTCTTAACACTAGGTTTAGAGTAGGCTTGTCAAGTAATGCCCAATATTAATAACCTATCTCCAACGTCTCCAATCTAGAGATTGGATAGATATATGAAACAATCTAAGATTGACGTTGGAGATAGGTTATTAATATTGGGCGTTGGAGATAGGTTATTAATATTGGGCGTAATTAAGCATGCTTTTAAATATTTTTTAGTGTTATTCCACACTTAGGGAAGAAAAATACTTATTTAGAAAACGTAGAAAAATCGACCAGGTCCTGCTCGGTTTCCAGGAGGCGCGGGTTCGAGTCCCGCTACGTTTTCTAAATAAGTAATTAAGCATGCGTTTTAAACAACGCTTGTTAAATATTTGGCTGCCAAATATTAGATAAAAGGAGTAGTTGTTTAATAAATCTTATATAACAATGTCTTTTGTATTATACAAGATACATATATACATGCACCCCACGTTACGTGGAAACAGGCACTTAGGAAACCTAATTGAAAATGGAGAAAACCTATAAAGACAGCCTGAGAAATATCGTTTGCCGTCTGGTGAAAGCCAACGCTACGTTTTAAGTATTGATTGAGAAAGAATTCAAGGTGCATTTGAATTAAAAAACATAAAAATAACTATTAGTATTGGCCAGTTATATTCAATATCATTTTTATAAAAATCAGCTTCACGCTGTATCCCGCACACAGTAGGGTAGGCAGAGGGAACCTAATGTTAAGACACTCCGTTCCCCACTTTCCGACGAGTTATGGAGGCATTGCGTGTTGAGTGTTGGAACTGAACTCTGCACTTTGCCTTTAATGTCATTTTTATAATACATTTTATTTTCTTTAACCGGGAAATGTAAATAATTCATTCCTCCTAATGGGAATTATAATAATTTTAGTGTAATTTATACAAAGATAAGTGATGTGGCCAGTCGTGGCATAGATGCACAGGCGTGTGGCTGTAAGCGCGAAATTTTGTGGGCTTAATTCCCATTTGAGGAAATGAAATATTTGTTTTTACTTATATTTCTTCGCTCTGGTGACGAGACAAAGAGCAGCGTTGAGTTTCGTCGCAGTGCTCCCAGAATTCGTCAGAAAATGGGGAACGGAGAGTCTTAACTCTAGATCCCCTCTGCCTATCCTGCTGTATGAGTAAATTGAACGTATAACCCAAGGGCAGCGAGGCAGAAGCGCCGCGCTTCACGCCATGCGCGCATTCGTGTCGACGCGCACCTGCTGTGCATGTATTATGAAATATTTAAAGAACGAATATTATGTATAATGTATATATACGAGTATATTAAAACGTAAAAAAAATTACATATATTTTTTGTTCAGCTTCACGCTGTATCCCGCGTGTAGCCGTAGGCAGAGCGAGCCTAGTGTTAAGACACTCCTCTCCCCACTTTCCGCTGAACTATGGGGGCATTGCGCGTCGAGTGGCGGAACTCAACGCCGCCTTTTTCCTCGACACCAGACGGATGAAAATATGAAATATTTATTGGAAATCGAATCACGTCTTGTCGGATTAACAGTTACAAGCTTGTACCTCTGCACTACGAATGGCCTTAATTTGTATTATTATTTATTATTCAATCGTTGCTCGTGGAAACGCGACGGTTCTGAATTCGATTGGGACAGAGATTATATTAAATTATTTTCATTTCCTCGTTATAAAAAACAAAGCGCGGCGTTAAGCTGGCTGGCTGGGAAGCAGGATATGAATCCGCACCTCTTGGAAACCGGTTTCCCAGAGTCGCGGGTTCAAATCCCGTTAAGTTTAATTTTTATACTAAAACTTAACTAAACCAAATGTCATGCTATATACCTAGAGGAGTAGTCAGAGACAACGGAACGCCTAACTCTACGGCCAAAAAAATATACGTTTAAGAAAAAGTATAAAAGATTCAGATTGATATTAAACAAATACTTATATTTAGAGTAATGACTAACTTTTATTCTGTTAAACTCAGGACATACCGTCATGTCCTGAGTTTTTTTAATAAACAAGTGAAACAAGTACTCGAATATTTTTCGAGGCCAGCTTCAATCGACTGACCTGAGTTTTTATTCACCAATCACTTTAATGTATCTCAGTAACCACACCAATCGAAGACGTAATGGCTGCCTTCCTATTTGACAATTTAATTCTTTTCGGAAGTCCTTATAGATATAATCCTAAAATACTGATTGCTGTAAAAGTTGCTTAAAACTATCTACTTAACTATATAGTAAAATATGTGAATATTCAATATGGGTAATGGAAACTTAATTTTTATATTAATCTATGATCTTCCTAAAGACAACACGCTTTTAGAATAAAATATAGTAAAAAACATGGTAAAAAATAAAATGGTGCAAAGGCAAAAAGAACTCGATGAAATGAAATATTCATTTAAATGTATATTTTCATTTCTCCGCTCTGGTGTCGAGTCAAAGCGCGGCGTTGAGTTACGGCACACAACGCAATGCCTCCAGAATTTGGTGGAAAATGGGAAACAGAGTGTATTAACGCTAGGTTCCTTCTGCCTACCCTGCTGTGTGCGGGATACAGTGTGAAGCTGTTTTATTTTTTATTTTTTTATTTAGTAAAATTTTCACATAAGAATACTAAGAAAATCGTAAATAATTCAACTGTGACTGAAGAAAGCTCGTTCAAACTGATATCAAGGGCAAATCAATACTAATATTGCAAGTTACATATAAATCAATTGTTCTTGAATAAACTATATAACTTATTTCAGATTAATTCTATCTATTTATACCAAACATTGACTATTACATTTTATAATCAATTTAGATTAAAGAGTAGAATTAGGTTTTTCTTTTCCACGTACATTTTACGTTAAGTTCTTTAGATTTTTTTTATTGTTTAAAAATATATCAAAATATGTTACTATTTTTATTATGGATGGCCTACTATATATCGCTTTGCATAGATGTAATCACGATTAGCTGCAAATGTTATAATATAACTTCATATTAGACCTTTAATGAAAAAAAATATTGTAAACAAAACAAAAACATTTTAAAGTGTTATTCCATACTTAGAAGAGACATACATATATAAATTCAAATTTCCGGACATATTTGATACAAAGTTTGATATTTCATAATAAATTCAACCATAACTCAATCAAGTATAATCAAATATTTTATATAACTATTCGTAGATCACATTGTAATGAATATTTCAAATACATGTATCATACAACAATAGATTGGTAACATCTAGTATTTAATAACAAACGTAATAAAGCCAATTATACAGCAATTAAAGGGATTAGCGAAGTATATTTGTGTACATACATACATACACACACACACACACACACACACACACACACACATACATACATTCACATGTACATACATACATACATACACACATACATCCACACATACATACGTATATACGTAAGTATGTAAAGACACGACAGCTACACTGTAAAAACGAAGGTCTTCAGATTTGGGCATCGTCAAAATAGTAATCCAATAAGTCAATATTATCGTACAAAAAAACGCACGTAACTATATTGTGTACTTATGTATCAATTTGAGATTTGTAAAATATGGAAAAAAAAATCATCTCGCAATTTAGCCATTCATTTTAGAAATGGCACCATCACCTTTTCAAATTTACTGCACAACTACAACTTACTTGTTAGGTTTGATCAATTATTTATACAACTTTTTTTTTATTACTTATGTCATTGGTCATATGGTCATTTGTTTTTGGAAATTCTTAATGCAACAGCTTATTATCTCTTCTAAGTTAAACAACGTTAAATATTCGTGATTTCCTTTTTCTTTTATATTTATCAAATTTAATTAAAAATAGCACAACTGAGAATGTAAATGATGCAGCTGCAAATCATTTAAGACCATGAATCTTAATGGGAACGGAGTGTCCTAACAGGTTCCCAGGTTCCCTCTACCTAACCTGCGTAAAAGTATGAAAGAGTCGGCTGGCCCACAACAGTTTGCATCTCTCGTATAGCCTGCAATGCAGCGCCAGACTCATAGAACTAGATTATTTATTTACGCCGACCGACAACAATGACCAGACGTTTTGTTCCTTGTGAAAATGTTTATATACATACATACAGATATATTTTTATGATAGTACAAAAATATTAAACATATACTTAAATAAAACATGAAATGCAATTAACCATATTTTAATTATTAGAAATCAAAGCAATTTTTTACCGACAACATTTAAAGTTTCATTAAGAAATCTAGCATAAACATTATCCGATATTGGACAGAAACTCAAAACAGATTTCTCATATTCCTTTTCCTATTAGATACCAACGTTACAAACGCAAGTATTTAATTTATGTAACACTGTTCTTATAAAGAACACGCAAGTAGAACGCTTAGACCGAAACGTATCGTAATCACAGTTAAAGATACAATCACACGAGTCAAACAACACAAACTGATTCCTGATTTCCTTCAATAATATAATATATTATATTATATATTTTATTTCTAATAGACTATTATCTAACTTACCGAAAGCGAAGCGAAGCGTATCTTCAAAGAAATGGTCACATCACACTACAGTGTCACACATTAGTCACATTTGTTCACAAATGACTCAGTAACAGTGTTTTAGTGTAAAATTCAATATAACTTAGTAAACGTGCAGTATCGTGGCGGCGTTCGCTCGACTGTCGACTATCGGTCTGTGTTCTTTCCGCGCAAGCGCAAATGTCGATCCTTACACAACTGCTTTATCCATCCAGCTAGCAGTTAGGAGTTATGATGTACACAACAAAAATATAAACAAATAATTTGTTATGTCCTTGATGATGATATGTTTTATCATTTTTATTTCTCTGATGAGGTCTGATGAAGTCAGTCGTGGTGCAAGGGCACAAAGTGTGACTGTAAAACCGACTGGTTGTGAATTCGATCCCCATTTGAGGAGATGAAATATTTACTTAAATTTATATTTCTTCGCTCTGGTGTTGAGGCATAGCGCGGCGTTGAGTTCTCCAGAATTCGGCAGAAAGTGGGGCACGGAGTGTCATAACACTAGGTTCCCTCTGCCTACCTTGCTGTGGATATATCGTAAAGTTGATTTATTTTTAATTTCCCCGGTCTGGCGTCGAGGCAAAGCGCGGCGTTAAGTTACGCCACTGAACACGCAATGGCTTCACAATTCGAGGGTAAATAGAGAACGGAGTGTCTTAACATAAGGTACCCTCTACCATGCTACGTACGGAATACAGCGTAAAGCTAAACAAAAAACTCGTCCTTTCCATAACTATTGTAAACTAGAGTTTGTACATAATGTATGCGTTACAGTTGGTATGTTTAAACAACGTATTGCTTAATACGGTACCTATATTATAAGTAAATAAACACCACTCTATTATTTAGGTAATTGATAATATTATTTGTTTTCTATTCATAAAGTAAAATTTTGAGAATTTCTTCGTTCATATGGAGTAGTAACAATAAATTCTTCTAGTTTTTTTTAATCAATACATAATAAATAAGGATAAGTAGAAAGAAGAGAACAAAGGAAGATATTATAAGAGCTATTTTCTTCTTATCGTTTAAGTCAAGAAATATAAGGTTTTCTAAATGAATAAAATTAACAGGCCAGTCGTGACGCAAGGGTATATATGTGTGATTGTAAACTCGACTGGTTGTAGGTTCGATTCCCACACCAGGAAATGAAATAATTGTTAGAATTTATATTTTTTAATTCTTCAATGTAGTGTCGACCCAAAGCGCGACGTAGAGTTACACCACTCTATTTATATATATACTATATGAAATAGCTCATGAATTCGACGGGAAGAGAGGAATGGAGTTTCTTAAAACTAGGTTCCCTCTGCCTACCCTGTTGTGCGTAGGATACAGACTGAAGCTTTTGATATGATTTAATTTTAATAAAATTAACTAGTATCTATTTTTAAAGCAAAAGAATAACAAAGTTATTCATATAACCCAATATACCTCGTATATATAATTACAACAAATTGGTAAAAGCAAGTCGCCAGGATGTAATTGGATTGCAGGTGCACGTGGGCGAGGAACCAGTTAGAACAGCTTTTACTATAAAGTGCATCGTCACACAGTAGCTATATGTATATATAGCTTTATATTCTCAAACTGTATTCAATTATGCAAGAGCGAGTGTATCTTACATTAAAACGTATTATAAATTTAAAATTAAATTAAGTAAAACTAAAAAAATTAAAAGAATAGTTTTTCGAAATAGTTCTGCAATTATATGTATATTTTCATACAGACAACTAACTCTATGTATATAGGGAATATTACACTTAATTCACATAGTAAAAGATAAAAAGAAAATATATTTAGGTAAGTTTTCCTCAAAAAAGAGTTAATTTCGTTTATGTTTATTTTATACAAAAGTAATGTGTCCTAAAAAAATCCTGTCTTAACTATGATTGCAAAGAAGAGCTGAATAGCAGGACATTAAAAATGGAGGTTACCTTAAAGATATTTAGTTTAGTGACATTATGGTGACGCCGTTGTAGAATATCTGATGTAAGTTCGATTGTAAGTTCGATATCGATATTATATAGATATAATAGTTTGAGGCCGGTCGTGGCGCAGGGACACAAAGTGTGACTGTTAAATCGACTGGTTGTGGGTTTGACTTCACTCGAGGAAATGAAATATTTATTTATATTTATATTTTCATTTCTTCGCTCTGGTGTCGCAGCAAAAGCGCGGCGTTGAGTTCCGCCACTCAACATGCATTGCCTATAGAACTCGGGGGAAAGTGGGGAACGGAGTGTCTTAACACTAGGTTCCCTCTGCCTACCCTGCTATGTGCGGGATACAGCGTGAAGATGATAATAGTTTGATTGGAAGAAAACAAATTTGTAAACGGAATGTCGGTATAGGTACTAACCTAAATAACGGAAATGTATGAAAATAAAAAAAAATAGGTAAAGTTTAACTTTAAGTGTCACCGTACGTTTATATAGTAAAATGGATTTATTTAATAGAAAACTAGTATTGTAGGTCATCCGAAGCTTTCAGCACCGACATGACCTCAACCAGATTGAGCTGCGGCACTGCGTCAAACTCCGCTCGCTCTCTACAGTTATATAAAAATACTGCCTTTTTAATGCCTCTTCAATTTTAAATGTGCTAAATGAAATATTAACATACAATGGAGATGAAAAATTATATACAATTAAATATTGTATATATCCGTGTGTATATATATACATAAGACAAGAAATTAAAAAAAAACTTTTTGCTTTCTATTCTTCTTTTTAGGTGTCCCTCTATCCATTTCAGTCAAAATTACTAAATGTACAGACAAAATATTTTGTCTTAATTATATATACCATAGTATACACATTTTCTGTTCATATTGACAACTGGGGAACGTAAAAGGCACTCTCTAAACAATTTAATTACTGTGAACATGACGTGACGTGACGTGACGTGTGCCTCGAATACACTGTACTGATGTTATTATAAATTGTTTTACTTTGTTTCCATTTTCCGCTGGAGATTATTTTTTAATACACCTGACACAATTTGTAATTAAAATTGCTTAAAATTACTTTAGTTATTACTACTTATTTTTTATATTTTATATATATTTATTTATATTTTATATATATATATATATATGTATATTTTAATAGAATAAGCTTCTGTAATCGATCCAATTATAATTTTTGTTTGTTTGTAATCATTAAATAATCTGTTTTGATCAAATCAAATTATAAAATTATCTTATTTGTCAATTCATTTGGGACAGTTGTTAGAAAATGCAATAAAAAAAAATCTTTAATTTATTTGTGTTCTGTAATGTTACTTACTTTTTCTTTTGTTATAATTAGTCCTTTATTTATTTGAAGTTGTATGTAAAAGATTGCTTGAAGTAATAATTGACCGCTGACGCATATGTACATCTAATAAATATATAATTCAAAAATAAATACGTACATATATATGTATGTATTTATTTTTTGTATTATTTGTTTTTTTTTCATTTGATTTGACGCAATGACCCGCACACAGCAGACAGGTAAACAATGGGAACCTGGGAAATTGGTGTTAAGACACTTCCATCCTCCACTCCACTTTCCATCGAATTCTGGAGGCATTGGGTGTTGAGTGGCGAAGCTCAACGCCGCGCTTTGCATCATTACTACTGTTTACTATCTTATTTCTTCGAGTGAGATTCAAACCCACTACCTGATACATTAGCATTGGCACCTGATGCCCTGGCGCTGCAACTGGCCTGGTACCTGTTATATATAGTAAATAATATTCTATTACATCCTATTCTACAATGAAAAATTTTATCACTAGTAATATATGATTGACATAGATGGTCCAGGGATTATAATCCCTTTTTATATATAAAAACGTGTCTGTTCTTCTCAGATGTAACTTTAGTGAACTATTGGTAAATTATTTGACGTAAAAATGAATTAAGCATGAAATGATATGAAGAATCATATTTCAGCGATGGATGGAATTAGGCTATGATGATGATGATAATGAGGGTACTGTCTTATTGAGAGCTGTCTTTGGGATAACCTAGGACATAAATTTCCCGTCCATTCCGCACTGTATAAAATATTAAGCAACAAAATTTAAAACATAATATATGACAATAGGTAGCCTTTACTATTTGCAGCTATGACTATTTTTCATAAGTTGTAAGCAGGCGAAGACGACGGCTCCTGGGGGGCGGGCCATTGAACTTTATATCAATATTTTCATACTGTGGTTTGCTTGTATTATCTTACATTGCAAGACAATAGTTTAAGTTGAGAGAAAAAGAAATATTTTGTTTAATATTTCAAAGAACAGAGTGACTCAACACTTGATTCGCCTTGTACTCTACTACAATGGTTGGCAATGCAGTATGGAGACCCACTATAATAAAATACAAAAAAGATTTTGTATAGTTTTCATTTGATAGCATTGAAATATATCCCGCATATAACAAGATAGACAGAGAAAACACTCCGCCCTGCTTAGGTGTTAGTGATAGGATTCAACCCCGCACTTTAAGCAAATGAGATTAAAAAAGAAAATTAACACATTTATGAATAAGACAAAGTTAGCTTATCTATAATTAGTTATTATTTTCTTAAAGAAATTTAAAAATATCTTTCACATAAAAAATGGCTCTACTATTCCTAGTATACGAGTATTGAGCGATGTGATCTATCTAAGTAGTATTATATAAGACAAGGAATTAAAGGGAAATATACAGAGGGCGGAGGAAGGGAGACGACAGATGTAGGTGAGATCGATGCGCGCCCGACACTCCGGCGCCTGCAGCTTCCGATCGCGACACACTGGGAGACGCTACGTGACATCATTTGTTATAAATGTTTTTAATCATCATCACATCATTTTGATGTTACTGAATTGAAAACCGAAACTAAGAACGGTTATGAGACTCCTTTTAATTTTACTCAAATAATTATTAATTAATGAATGTTGTTCGTCAATCAAAATTTAAATTAGTTTTATAACTTATCTCTTAAAAAAAATTAAGTGCTTGAACTAGAACGATTTTGTAAAAAATAAATATACATAGTATTAAAAGTTACAGACGAGTGATAATATTGGTGGGACATCCTGATTTTTAGCTCAAAATGAAATGTCCACAGACAGACATAGTCGTGTTATTTACGGATTATTTATTCCACATATTGTAGATTTTTTTAATTACTTTATTTTTTTTATGGGTTACTAAAAATTTTATAGAAAGGTAAGTAAATAATAATGTTTTACTGGGTAAATGAAAACATCGATTGTTTGTGTATAGCGACAGTTTTCGATTAAAAATATTTTTATTGCTATCCATCATTATTGAGAAATTTATTTAAAAAAAAATAAATGGAAAAATATAAATTAAATATCTTATGTTTTTTTGTACAAGAATCCCGCATTTTTAACTTAAAACGTTTAAAAATCTTACTTCACCGAGATACAATCGAGTAACGCTTTTATTAATATATCATTTTTTATAATTGTATTATTATTATTTCCGAGTATTATCAGACCCATATCTCGATATGTACAAAACCTGGTGTGTCACAGGTCTTTTAGCTCATTTGAGAGCAGTCTGGAACGACGACAGCCTCCCGCAGTCTCACGCACACCACTCTGGGACACACTACTACGCCGTAGCACTGTAGCAGCGTAGCAACGTAGCACCGTAGCGGTGTAGCGCCCTGTAGCACGTAAAGTGCTACGACACTTTGAAAATTGTGTTAAGTGAAAGTTAACAAGTGTTATTCTTAAGCTTTGAACGAAATATGTAAAGCTAGTTTAAAAAAATTGCCAAATAAAATTTATTTTTTTGAAAAATAGCGGTAAGTAACTAAATAATAATATTTTGGAAAGTGATTAGAAATATTAAAATTTGTGGAAATGTATAAAATTGTTAAATGTAAAGTATTTTTAAAATAACACGTTTAGAAATATTATCCTATGAAACTTTAAATATAAACTGATAATATTATATAAAGAGCACACGTACTTATTTATCTTAAGCACAACATTGTTATATATTTTTTATTAACTATGTAATTGTTATTTTAATGAAATTAAAAATAACAATTACATTTTGCATTTACTATGTATTATTTATTATATGAATTATATTTGCATTATGTTAAATGATATATAGATATTTTATATAGATTCTATATTACTCTATTATTACGTAGTAGTATAATTTTAGAAAAACAAAGAAAGCTAAGCTTTCTTGAATGCATAAAGTTCAACAACACTAAATAACATAATATACTAGTATTATCGTCCTTCTCCAATCGTGCATCGATCACTGGTCACAGACAGACAGTCGCGAGTCGCGACGTGACTCTACACCGTAAAGCCATCGATTTAATTTTTTCTTCATTCATATTTTGCCTGCATTTTATAGACTCTAGTCGCTCTGTGCATTGTTTTCCTTAAAAAAAAATAGTTTATTTTATAATTGGACTTTAATCTTTAATTAAAAAAAAGGCCATAGTTCACATCAGTTTTTCTAGAATTACAGTATTTAAAATAACACTTATGCGGAGTTAGCTTAGCTGATCAAATCCGGAATGAAAAGATACACAGAATGGTAGATTGGTAAGTTTGGGCATGTCGAACGAATGAGTGACGAAAAAATGCCAAAAATAATTTATGAGGGAAAAGTGAATGGTAAGACAGGTAGGGGGAGACCTCGGTTGACCTTCGTAAACACAGTATCAAAGATACTCATCGTCACGTGAAAAGCATGAGCACCCCCCGAAGAGAATGTATGAAGAGATTGATGACAGTTGACGAGAAGAAAGAAGTATGTAGCGACCGTAGCGTTTGGCGTTCTGTTCTCTCTGACTACACCGCAAGGGGTAAAGCGTGAATCTATGTATGTATGTAAAATATTATCATAGCGAATTTCGTAATGATTTACTCTTCAACAATTACTTTTATTCACTATGAATGCTCTTTTAATTTAGTAAAAAGCACTTCATAAAACGGAAAAAATTAAAATATAACTATAAATTACAAAACTGTCTTTATTTATCTGGATCTTTACACTCTGGATAGAGCATAAAGTTAAAAATCAAAAAACCTTTTTCGAATTCGATGTTGACGATGTCGATGTTGAATACAGTTATATATATGTATAAACATGTTTATATGATTGTATAGAGGTAGAAGTGAGGTGCAGGGATGGCGGGGCTGGGCGTGGGCGCGCTGGGCGGCGCAGGCGGCGTGCTGGCGGCTGAGGTGTACGCGCCGCTACTGCTGCTGTGCTGGTTGTGCTGCTGGCCGGACGATGATAGATCTGGTAATACTAATAATTACTACTGTAAACATACCTTTTTAATGGCTCTATTGTTTATAAAAACTGTATCCTGCATATAGCGGGCAAGGCAGCCGGAACCTAGTGTTAAAACGCTTCGTTCCCTACTTTCTACTAAATTTTCGAAACATTGCGTATTGAATGGTGGAATTCAACACCGCGTCTTTTTTTTTAATCAGAATGTCGAAATTAAAATATTAAATATTTCATTCCCCCGAGTAGGAATCGAACTCACAAAAGGTAAACGCTTGTGCTACTACCGCGCTACGATTTCAAATCGGGCTTCAAATATTTTTATTATATTACTCTAAATCAAACAGCTTTTAACTATATTTCAAAATACAATAATTTTGTAGACTTAATATTATCTTTATTTTACATTTACTAATGATATGCATATAGATGACTATACGTTTCTATTCAAATTTGCTACTTAAAATGCATATAGCTAAATGCGCATGTTGTAGACCTTGCACGATCCAATTTATATATATGTATATTTGTAATTGTATACTCACAATACGCACGTCTCTGTATATAAGTATGTATCGTTGTTTGCAGATTCTAGCTCTGAAAAATATCCTCAAAAACCTGTTATTACGAACGGTAATTGATATTATATACTGTATATTAGGTGTGTTTTATGTTACATTCTTTTCATAGTATTTATATTGTTAGCTTTATAAATGTATTTATATTTATATTAGTATTTAAATGTATGTACCAACATATGTAGAGTTTGATATTTCTTATATTTTATACATATTGCATTTTATTTGTGCTTATTATAAAGTTTCTATAAATATCTAAACGCTTTAATTTGCTTAAAATTATTTCAATTTTTTTTTATATCATGTTATATATAGAAAATGACTACAAAGACTACAAAATGACTTAGATGGACTGGTGAATTGGTGTGAACATAATAAATAGCAAGTAATTGAATGTTAATAAACAACAACTTTTAACATAAAACTATTAAATATGATTGCTATGTATATTAACGGAGTACTTACTACCGTGAAATTAGATACAATTAAAGGCCGTGGTGTCGTTTTTGACTCCAAATTTACATTTGATCAATATATTTCTGAAATTACAAAGAAAGCTACATGCTTATTTGAATTTATTTTGAGACATTGCAAAATGTTTACGCAAGCAAAAACTAAAATAATGATTTATAACAGTCACGTTCGCAGCATCCTTGAATATTGTAGCACTATTTGGAAACATCACTAGACGTCATACTAGTTCGTTGCACATCCAGCAAAAGAAAAAACTTTTATGGCATTTAGCAAAATTCTGAGGAATCTCAGAAAGCAATCCTTCTTATAAGGATAGATTGAAGTATTTTAAAACTCAAATTTCGTTAATTGAAAGAAGAGACATACGCATAAGCTTCACAAATTTATTTACTATCAGTGTGATTGTCCTAACCTGTTGCCGTTATTTAAGGTTAAAGTTCCCTATAAACGCCCTAGAAATCCTGTAACACTTTTCCAGACCCAAATTTGCAGAACAGTATTGGGCTCTAATTCGCCAGTCTCTCGTTTATGTCGTCTAGAAAATGAATATTCAGTAAAAAATGATATTTTTTGAGGATAGTGATCCTCAAAATGATCGCAAAATGTAGAGTAAACTAGAATATAAAGTATAATAATAAAAATATATAGAACTTTTCTTTGTTAACAATTTTGAATTTACGTTTATGTACTTTTAGTTGTAAGGACAATGTAAATTTTACTGTGATTGTTGTTAAACTTTTTCTCACAAAAAAAATATATTTGCATGCGGTGTTTATCGTAACAATATAGATATATGTATAGTTCTGTATTTTTTTTTTATTATAAATGAGCAAATGTTACAAAGCTGTACTGTACTTATGTGATAAACCAATAAATAAATATTACAATAGAGTAGATTTCTTTATGTTTCAACGTTCCAGAGTCGAGCACACGACATCGCTCTCATGAGTTGTTTGGTCGTCGCATCGGGAGCAGCGCAGTTTCTTTGCATCTACCGAGCACGTCAGGTGATTATTTAATAAAATCAATTTTAAATATTATCAGTGAATAGGATTCTAATTCTAATATTACATCTACTACGTCATTGCAAAATTTCTAGGAAACCAATTTTTATAAGTCAATGATTATTATTACTTATCTATCTAATTCTGTTTATAAAAATATACGTATACGTATTTGAAGGTCATACGAAACAGCCGCTATCAGCCCATCGGAGCCACGAAGAGATCCGCAGCCGCCGCAAGTCGCACGTTGACAGCGATGCCGAGCACGACGCGCGCTACCACTCCGCGCCCAGCGTCATCGACGAGGTCCTGCACCGACGTGACTGGGAGCGATCCACCAAGGATCTCTACATACCACTCAAGTCTGATAATGAATTCTCTAACACCAGCGATGTTTCTGATAAATCAGATAGAGATGAGTCTCTCGAAGATAAGAACAATGAGAATGTAGTTAGTAAAACCTGTAAAAAACATTATACTAATATAAAATCGTCACGCAAGAAAGATCTGAACAAAGAATCTCTTAACGATGATATCAAGGATCAAGATGTTACTGAAAGTGCTATGAGTTTCTATATCGGAGAATGCACTTCCAGTCCTAATGAGACTTCTAACGAGATTAAAGTTGAAGAGAAGTTTAAATATAAGGGGAAAGAGGTTAAGCAGAATGTGAATGAATCTATCAGGACCAAGGATCGTCAGCGACAGCCTCTAGTGCCTCTGACGGAATTCCAAGTGGCGGGTTTTGACGATGACATGAGCGACGTAGAGCTGGACCGCTCTGGTGCGATACACCACACTGTGGAGTCACGCTCCAGCTTGTATAATACAAATACAATACCCGCACCGCCGCCTTCTGTAGGTGAGTTTGATTAATCAATATATTTGTTAATTCAAAATATGATTAAAGATCGTTTTCCAAAATAAGATGTATTTTTTGTGCTAATATTTAGGTATTTATTTGATTATTTTTAAAATTGTGATCATTCTAATTTTTTACATAAGATAATAGACGATATTTAAATAGAACATTTTTAATTATTGGTTTTTTCTTTGTATAAAGACTTTTCACAACATGTCTGATACATAAATGAAGCTAAAGTGTTTCGGACATTATGGATCATAATACTTATATAATTATCCCAAATATCTCCTATAAATCTATTTATAAACTAACGACATTTCCCTCACAAATCTGCAGAGGCGGTAGGCTACGAGTGGGAGGCCTCGTACCTAGAAGAGACCGGCGCGGCCGGCGTGTGGCGCGCCCCCATAGCGGGGGCGGTGGCGGGCGTCGGGGTCGCGTGGGGGCGCGCGCGGCACGCCAGCGCGGGCGACGTGCTCGCGCCCGTGCTCAGGCCACAGTCGGGGGCGCTGTCGGGTACGTCACTATTATTAGACTTAATAGTTAAGTCTTAGAATCAATATCAATGAATTGACAAAAAAATACTAACAACAGGTATAGTAACGCACTCGTTTATAATATTAAAGATTCCAATATATTTTTTTCTCTTATGAAATAATCTAGTTTAATTTTTATTTCCTAGCTATGATAGAAAGACAAAGTGCATCAAAATTATGCGGAAAGTAAGAAACAGAGTGTCTTAACATTAGTTTCTCTCTGCCTATCCAGCTTTATGCGGGATACAGTATGAAATTAAATAAATACTGACCCTAAAGCATATTAAAAAGTATTTCATATATAATCACTTACTTCTCAATTTATTGTTTTGCTTAAATAAAATATGTTCCAGAGAGTGAATTAGATTTTGAGTTAGAAGGTTGCGACGAGCCGCCGCCCGCCTACCACGAGGTGTTGCTGGCGGTACGCGACCGGAAGGAAACCGCCATATAAAGTTAATAATAGTATATACAGCTTCAATTACTTTTAAAAGAAGTATATTACATTTTAACTATAAAAAAATGCTGTAATGTTCCTCAAATATGTTGCGTTTTTTTCGTAGACTATTTTTAATATTATCTCATATTTTGTTAATCTTATAAGGGATGTATTATAATTGTGAATCGGCGAAAAGATTTCAAGTTTTATAGATAAATAAGTAGAATATAGAAAATTTACATTAAATGCTTTTAAATTAAACGATAATGTGCGATACGCTCTTTGATTTTCGTGTCAATAAAATGGTCTTATAGGTTTGTAGCAAACTTGGGATAGTGATGACGTCAATATGCTGAACAAAAACTCGTGCAAATTAATATATTGTATTATATAAGAAATGAATGGAGTAGTATTTTTGTAATTAGATAATTTTTATAAAATGTATTATACACAAATTGAAAATTCAACCATTCGCTCGCTTTGTCTGATGATATGATAGATGTAGTGTTGATTTTCAAATTCTTTTTATGGTGAAATGTTTCTAAAAATAATTTATTAGGTTTATATATAAAAAAATCTTATTAGCTTGATTTTTTTGAGTGGCTTATGTCACTACATGGAAAATATGTGGGAATAATAGAATATGAATGTATTTTGTAAATGCATCGTTTAATTTTTCAGTGTCGTTTCGTTTGTCTTTTAGAAGACTTATACAAGATTAATGTGTAAGATTTCGTACAAAGATAAGATGCTACTTTTACTTTTTTTTTATTTACACGTAAAGCCTTTCACACTATATACTGCCAAAGCAACCTTGTGGCGCTCCACAGGAAACGAAAATATTAAATATTTCATTTCTTCGAGTTGAAATCGAACCCCAACCTGTTGCGTCAATTTAAAACGTTAAATGTTGTATTTTTTTTATTATTGTGACGTCACCAAATTACATAAAATGTTAAATTATAATATTTACTTTCGTTTAAGTAAGAAAAGCCACAGCGTGTATCTAATATTTAATGAAATTGAATAAACGCTTGCAGTAACGAGTGATATAAATTATATGTATTTAGTATTATGTTAAATATATTACGACACAGTGACAAGTGAGAGGGAATTTATGAATTAAGATGTTCTATGTAATAATTAGACAGTAAATTGTATCGATGGTTAAACTTTTATAATGTAATGTTTATATTTATTGGAAAAATCTTCAAGTATATATATTTCCGACTAAAATATGTATAGCTATCACGCTATATCCCGCATATAGCAGGGCAGACAGAGCTAACACGCTCCGTCCCCCACCTAATTGCGCCTCATTTTCTCTTTGCCTTGTTACCAGAGCGAGGCGATAAAAAAATCTTTATTAAATGGGAATCAAACCTACAACCGTCGCGTTTACTGTCAAACACTGTGCCGCTGCGGAAGGTCGGCCTTTACAACATATTTTATATAAGCTTTATATATAAGACTATAAGCTTTATTTTTAAACGTAGTCAATTAAATGGAAATAGTTCCTGTTACTAGAAAGTTATTTTGAAAGTAATATCTAAGTTAACTATCGCTTACGTGATTTGTGATAAAATCTTCTGAAAAAACAGTTAAATATTGATAGTAATCTTGATCGCAGTTATTTATGTTACTTAAGATAACGAGTTCCTTAAACGCGGCGCGCGGTGGTCACACGCGATCACTACTAATGCCTTTTGATTGCTTTTAATTGTAAAAATTTTTTTTGGTACATTTTTTTAATGTAATAACATTATTAAAAACTTTAGAAAGTCATTAACTATTTTAGTTTTTAGTTTAGTAATAATTGCAATCCGAAAATAGGAAGTACAAGTCCATATTACATATGCTGTTGAATGAAGCAATACTACCCAAAATATATCTATCTAAACATTTTAAGTGTATTAAATCACGTTAAGCTCGGAAGTAAAGTTACTAAAGTTTCCAATGTTACACTATTTTCGTGAAAATAACATTATATAAATAAAAATAAATATGTTTTAAAGTATATATCTATAACAACATACAGTAAATTTAAAAAATCCTATTAATTAAAAAAAATGTCTTTTTTAGCTACTACGTATTTGATACGTATATAGTCGTACTTATGTACAGTACAGTCAACGAGGCCAGTAATGGCTGCTCTGAAGTTAGTTGTAGATGGTTACGTAGATATGATTTAAAAAATTGTCCTACTTTTGATTATTTTCTTTGTATAGTGCTTAAAAGTTAAGGAATCCTAACTTAAGGGCGGCCACGACTCGTCGACCGTACTGTATGTATGGTACGGACGATGGGTGAAATGGTGAATTTAAAAGACAATCGCTACGAACTGTCGCTTACTATTGTACAACTAGAATTATAAAATTGAAATAAAAGTTATTCTTCACAATTTTTTTTTAATTTTTCAAATAGCCTCAATTTTTCTTATACAGTTGACATCCTTATTGACTAAGTCACTTCAATTACCGTTAACTTATATAAAAAAAAATAACAGTTTACTGTGAAGGCTGTCGTGACGCAGTGGAACTACTTCTACTGCGCCACGACGGCCATAACAGGCATTGACCTGAGTTTTTTTTTTCGATCTCCACGCAATAGACATTTTTTTTTCTGATAGATAAAGCGCGGCATTTAGATTTACTTCTAAATACAAAAAAACCGGTCATGTGTGAATCGGTATGCCGAAGGATGGTTCCGTAATAATTTGAGAATTGTAGGTTAACGAGAAATAATACTTATAAAATTTTTAAAATTTAAATTTACGGAATTATGCACTCATTTAGTATGAAATGAACTACAACTATAAGCTTGTAATGATTTTTTCTACGAATACCCACAAATTTTCACTTCTTGGATTTATTTCTTCATTTATATTGCACCTACAATGATAAAATTTAGCATGAAGTGAAATTATCACTTCGTAATAGACCACGGGAAGTATGTTATAGGTCTTGATTACGCGACGATTTTCATGAAAAAGCGGCAAAAACGCGAAAAATAAGCGCATAGATGCTTGATTCTTCCCTGCTCTTGAAGACTGTAGACTTGAATATTGGATATTAATTTCAGCTTGATATCTTCACACTATTTCGAGATAAATGGTCTTAATAGAGGAACAGAGATAAAACAGCGTTCCCATAAGAGGTCCGTTTTTCCTTTTAGAGTACGGAATCCTAAAAATTGAACGGAAAGAAAGGATCAGAGTATAAGCAATAGGTTCCCTTTGTCTATCTTGCTATATATGAAAAATTGTAAAACTGCTTTTTCTTTGCACTTATTCTTCTATATATATTTTAAAACTATCAACTTATCCTTTAGTACGCTACCCACTTCCGGTACAGTTGGCAGATACTAAGTGGTTTAAAAGCTTTTAAACTCCGATACACAATACTCATGACACAGTGACATAGTTTAGCAATCAATCACACTCAAGAAATATTATATTATAAATATTTTCTTAGTCCGTTTAGAGAAACCGTCCGTTTGTCCTTCTAGTTTCGTACTTTTAAGTCTCGAATTTCGTACTTTTAGATCCTGTTTTGTACTGAAAGATGTAAAAGAACGTTAATTATATAAAACAATTAGTAAACAAATGGGTTAATAACATTTTGCTATATTAAATAACTCATGTGAAATGAAAGATTTTTTTTATATTTTAATTTTTATTAAAATGTTTAAATTGGCACAACAATATTAAGTTTACGCAGCGTTCAACACGTCACAACTTTGTAGACACTTACAGCAAAAAGCTTATTAGAAATATTCTGTATAGGCGTGGTCGTTGCAAATTGTCACTTTATGTTATCAAAATAGTTAGGTATCTTAATATATAGTAAGATACGGTAAATACATACAAAAGCTTACTCTAGCTTGGCAGTTCTATGATGTTTATTATGATTGATACATTTATAATACATTGCAAAAAGTTATTACAAAGGTTAGTTATATATAATATTTTATTTTTAATATATGATTATATTGTATGTAATATTTTTAATATATACTTATACATTATAATATATAATTTTAAGTCCAGGTCCTTACTTCAAAGAGTAAGAAAATAGATAATAAATACTACAACTTGAACCCAGTCGTGGCGCAGGGGCACAAAGTGTCCCCACCCAAGGAAATGAAATATTTATTTACCTTTATATTTTTATTTCGTCGCTCTGGTGTCGAGGCAAAGTGCGGTGTTGAGTACCGCCACTCAGCACGCAATGCGTCCAGAACTCGGCGGAAAGTGAAGATGATTTTTTACTTGAATTGAGTTAACACAAAATTAACATGTTTAATAAATTAAACGGCATCTGTTTTCACCACAAACATTTCAATCTATTATACAATACATAAAAATTAATATTTCATAACAATATAAAACTTTTTGAATCAATATTCGATTTGACCAGCATTTGAAAATGCTAAAGTATAACATTGGGTATTAAGTTTTACACTTGGAAAATATTGTTTATATATTATATTGGTTGGTTGTCTTAAAGTAAGTAAACGTGATTGTACTTTAAATAAAATGTAATAAAAAATACATAAATATAGAAATAATTTCAGTTTCCCTACTCTCCTTTTATTCTTCTGCGGTTTGTCCGTCACTTGCAGTTTTCGTAGGGGACTTCTGTAAAGTAGAGCATTGAGAATTCAGCTTTCCACTTGGAGAATGTGGTGAATGTGGAGAAACAGATCGTGATATGATCTGTGGTGGTGGTAGAGACGAGGCGCGAGCGGCGGGCGAGCGACGCGGGTGCACTGTGGCCTTGTGGGCGGGCGGCAGCTGGCAGAGGCGAGCCATTGCTGTTGCACTCTCTCGTACACCTTTAAGTTAATAAAAAAAATAAATAAATCAGCTTCACGCTGTATCCCGCACACAGCAGAGGGAACCTAGTGTTAAGACAATCCGTTCCCCACTTTCTGCCGATTTCTGGAGGCATTGCGTGTTGAGTGGCAGAACTCAACGCCGCGCTTAACCTCGACACCAGAGCAAAGAAATGGAAATATAAATTTAAGTAAATATTTCATCTCCTCGAGTGGGGATCGAACCCACAACCAGTCAGTTTTACAGTCACACCTCGTGCCACTGCGCCACCACTGGCCTCTGGCTTTAAGTTAATAAATTGTAAGATATACATTTTTTATATTAGATGTCTACTTAAAGCGAGTCTTCAATTGATTTACAAAAGGAAAAAAAAAGTGTTGACGGTATTAACCGTCAACACTTTTCAACAACAATTTGGAACAATTTATTGCTATAATTAGCAAATAGTTCCAAACTGTTAATACATTAAATTTGTGGAAACCTTAAATTAAAAATTGATTAAAAATACTACTACTATTATGTACATCTCTATATTCTTATATATACATCTAATAATTTAAAATAGTATCAAATTCCTCGCTTTATCATATTAAACTTGAAGACTACCACATTTTTTTGATAATCATCTTACACCCCTTGTACCTCGTTGATAGCATATAATTCAAAATATATTTTATAATTCAAAATATATTTTGAATTATATATATACAAAATATATTATATAATTCAAAATATATTTTATTTTTGTGTTCGATTTATTAAAGGTGAAAGACAAAATTTTCACTTTCATTGTATAAGAAAGAGGCTTTATTATTAACTCAAACGACACATCCGACGAGAGTGAAAATGATCAGGATGCAATGTCCGGCGTCAAAGATTTAATTTTTTTTTGTTTTAATTTTTTTATTGATCTATAATAATAAAGTTTATTTAAAAAGTTTTTCTGGCTCTACTTTCTACTCGCTATTACTCACACAAGTATAAAGCTTAGCTAAAGTCTCGCGAACTGTAATTCATATTTAACTTTAAAATATCAAAATAGTAACATATAAATATGTTATATATAATGTAACAATAAAATAAGTGGTAAATACCTGGCTGCACAGGGTACGCGGCGGGTTTCTCCGGCGGCGGCGGACGCACGGACTTCACCGGCGATGGAAACGGTTGTTTCAACAACTCTATACAATGATACAATATGTATTATTAGTATGTATATCTGTTTGTCTCATTCGCGTTAAATATAAAAAATAAAATGGTAAAATTGAAATAAAATAGAAATAGTGTCACTTAATAAAATAAATGTACGACATTGATTTCATGAATTTCGATGAGGCCACTGGTAGCTTAAACAGTCAGAATAAGATTGAAACTAGTACGGCAAATTATAGGCCGATTATTTAATACCTCACAGAAATTAAAATATTTATTTATAAAATAGAGGCCAGTCGTAGCGCATGGGCACAAAGTGTGACTGTAAAATCGACTGGTTGTGGGTTCTTTCATTTCGTGGGGATCCCACTCGAGGAAATGACATATTTATTTATATTTATATTTTCATTTTTTCGCTCTGGTGTCGAGACAAAGCGCAGCGTTGAGTTCCGCCACTCAACACGCAATGCCTCCAGAACTCAGCGGAAAGTGGGGAACGGAGTGTATTAATACTAGGTTCCCTCTTCCTACCCAGCTGTGTGCGGGATACAGCGTGGTTCATTTTAATTATATTGGTAAAATCGAAGCCCACGTTAAAAAACGTAAAAATGTCATAAAATAATTTTATTTAATTCAACTATTTTATATTATAGCTCTAATAATGCAAAATTATCAACATTGTAAATCAATTATTATTATATTTTTTAGTCTATTATAAGTGTATGAACATACCTTTAACCCTCCGTACACAGAAGTAAAGGAAGTAGCAGCAGAGCAGTAATAAGAGTGTCAGTATGCCCGCCAGCGCCACGTAGTACGCGGTTTGGGACGGCGGCCGCGCTCCGCGTACCGTGCCCATTGCACGCTGGCGGCTGAAACATAAAAAATAAAATATATATTTTATTTTTTTCACGCTTTTCCCGTGAAAAATAATGGGCAGAGAGAACCTGCCCGGTCCTGTCCAGGCACTCTTTTTTATCCAAGTTCAGACATTGTAAACCTATGGCGGTCTTAGGCTTCGTAAACAAAAGTAAAAAAAAGGAAAGAAATATTATTCAAACTCACAACCATCGTGGTTACACCGTGGTTGTCCCGATTTCTTCAACTACTTCTCTTTCATAAAATAATATTTTATGGGAGTACTTAATAAGTACTAATAATAATAAGTTTAATCGACAATGACTAATGCCGAACGAAATATCGCTGAATATGACTAATGCTGTAAATCAGTGGTTCTCAAACTTTTCTTGATCGAGGATCACTTTTTTATTGAATGTTGGCAATTTCATTTACGCGTCTAAGACGTTTACATTGAGGTAACCAAGTGAAACGTTGAAAATTAAATTAAAAACAGTTTTATTTTATTAATTTGCTAAGTATGTTACTTATATTTACTTTATATACTTATATATAATAGATAAAAGATAAAAAGGATAGTATTGATTAAATTATTTGCATGAATCTTCTGCCTTAAAAAAATATACAATATTATTTTACGTTTAATAAAATAATATTATTTATTTGAAGACGATATATGAAGTTCAATTTTACTTATTTTACACCTTTTTTTAATTTAAGCAGTTATATAAATATATCGAAATCAAAAAAACTAAGGGCAGTCGTAGCGCAGTGCAATAGACGCATCTGTACAAGTCGTGGGCGCGATTCCTATCCGATGAAATGAAATATTTAATATTTTCATTTTATCGCTATAGTGACGAGGCATAAACGAGGCTTAGAGTACCACCACTCAACACACCATGCCTAAAGAATGCGGCGGAAAGTGGGAAAACAGAAGTGTCTTAATGGGAACGAAGTGTCTTACCACTAGGTTCCCAGGTTCCCTTTATCCTATCGTACTGTGTGATTGATTCAGCGTGAAGGCAAAATAATCCAAGCGAAACGTTTCTTTTTCTTTCAGTTTTGTATTTCATTGGGCAATAAATAATAACGACCTTGTCCTTCAACGTCCTTTGTCAGCGCTCTTCACTACTTTTATTATAGACATTATAATATTTTACGGAGAGACTGTAGCCTTTATTTTTGTCAACTACGGATATTATTAGAATTCCGTTAAGGAAAAAAGAAACCCTTATAAGATCACTTTGTTGTCCGTCCGTCTGTCTGTCTGTCAAGACCCTTTATCTCAGGAACTCTTGGAGATATGAAAATGATGAATGACTTCAAACCATATAATCAGATCTACAGCCCCATAATTTTCTGATAAAAAAACATATTTCTATATTTACATAAATAAACATATGGCCGTTTATAATGCAAAAAAAGGCGTATTCGACACTATCAAGGGAATCAAAATTCATAGGGTACTTCCGGTTCACCTAGAATTATAAAATTTGGCAGATAGTATCTACAGTAATAGTAATAGTAGTAGTAGTAGTAGTAGTAAAAAAAATGATATCTAAAGCTATACATTTGTGGTTAAATCTTAAAAAATAATAGCCTTAAAAAGGGGGAAAAAATGGTATTAAAGCCGTTAGTTTGAATGAGATATCAAATGAAAGGGCTCTGGCTAACCTAAGCCTGGATTTCAGAAAAAGCTGAAGACTTCTAAATTTTTAAAGTACTCTCGGTGGGCGAGCCCGTCTCCTCCTTCCCCGGTTTTTTCAAATTATACATTCAATAATTTTATTGGCCAGGCCAGTCGTGGAGCAGGGACACAATCGTGCAACTGTAAACGCGATAGGTTGTGAGTGCGATTCCCACTCGAGGAAATGAGATAATTAATATTTTAAACAAAGTGAGGCGTTGAGTTCTGCCAATTAACACACAATGCCAACAGAAAAAAGTAAAAAAAATGTAATTGTTAAGAAAAAGTTGCACCGAAGTCGGTATCTCGATAGAATCCCAATTAAGCTGATAAATTCCTTGTACCTTCCTGCAGCTACTAGTTTCCATTACAATTCCTACACAATTTTACACTACTTACCTATTTTATCTTAATTTCTTTCTTGTGTAATTAATTACACAAAATCAAGTTCCTTGTCTCCATCACGTCTTATTGAAGGAAAACCAAATGTATAATTCTCACATCGCTATTTAAAACTATACACACTACACTTCACTACTAAAAGATAAGTCCTAATAATTTATAAGCCCAAGATTTTAAAAAAAATATCTCAGTCGCGTCAATATTTGGCAAAAGAATTCCTTAGCTCTTGCAGCCACTCCTTATGGGTTAGTAAGGAATGAAGACACAGTGTCAAAAGGAGGGTTGGGGTACGTACAGTGTTAGGGAAGGTGGAGGGGGTAGTGGTTGGGGTGACGGGAGGCGAGACGAAGCAACAATTGTCAGCGACACTCCGGCGCCGCCACGTCACACTCGTACATCAGGGCTGCTTGTTGACACCCATTTAGTAGATTATATCATGGAATATTGTTGCATTATTGTATATCTATGTAAATGAAAGTACTTTTTTAAATTATAAAATTATCTCTATATATAATAAGACAGTAAAAATATTTTGTCTGTACATTTAGTAATTTTGACTGAAATGGATAGAGGGACACTTAAAAAGACTAATAGAAAGCAAAAAGATTTTTTTTGAATTTCTTGTCTGTCTGTCTGTCTGTCTGTCGACATATTGTTGTCCGCATTTTTCTCTGAAACTACTGAACCGATTTACTTGAAAATTTCACCAATTGCTTTGTTTTAACTCAATTTAGG